>OY482670.1:72026629-72082469 GCA_960531455.1 Urophora cardui | reverse complement strand
AGTATCGCCGGTGGTCGAAATTCGACCAAGCAATTTATTTTTTCAACTTTGTATTGGTACAAAAATTATTCCTTTTCGCGGAGATAAGCAACACTTTCCAAATTCCAGTTGTACCGCAACTCTGATTTGCCCTTTTGATGACGGTCCGACGCGAAATCATGGTCAAAATCAAGGCAGATCTAGGAAGATAGGCCCGGCGGTGAGCGCTTTTAAATTAAAGCGACTCTTCAACTGTGTTTACGATATTTGTAAACACGTTTACGATATCTATTTATCTTAACTAAAAATTTTATTTATTAATTATAAAGAAATTAAATAATTTTTAGAAAAAATTATATCCCTGTGCACTGCCCCAGACTCATACGAATACATCCATATCAATTTTATGTGGATATGAGTATGTTAAATGTGCTAAACAGCCTGGCAATTGTTTGTATGGGAAAAATGTTAGCCTATTAATATATAGATAGAGGCCACATTTGCCAACGAGGCAAAAACGAAGTAAATCAAAAATGGTACAAAACTAAAAACTTTATTTATTAATTATAAAGAAATTAAATAATTTATAGAAAAAAATATATGCCTATGCACTGCTCCTCACTCATACGAACACATCCATATCAATTTTATGTGGATATGAGTATGTTAAATGTGCTAAACAGCCTGGCAATTGTTTGTATGGGAAAAATGTTAGCCTATTAATATATAGATAGTGGGCACATTTGCCAACGAAGCAAAAACGAAGTAAATCAAAAATGGTACAAAACTAAAAACTTTATTTATTAATTATAAAGAAATTAAATAATTTATAGAAAAAATTATATGCCTATGCACTGCTCCTGACTCATGCGAACACATCCATATCAATTTTATGTGGATATGAGTATGTTAAATGTGCTAAACAGCCTGGCAATAGTTTGTATGGGAAAAATGTTAGCCTATTAATATATAGAATAGTGGGCACATTTGCCAACGAAGCAAAAACGAAGTAAATCAAAAATATTACAAATATAAATAAAGTAATAAAGTGTAATAAAGACGAATTAAGTAAAATTGAAATAAAAAGAAAAAGGAAATATAATAAGAAATAAATGAAAATAAAAAAGACCTAACATTGAATAAAGTGAAATGAAAACAAAAATTAAATGAAAATAATTGAAAAGTGCACATATGTATGTATTGGCACAATCTAAAGTATATAATCTAAAGTAAATAAGTGTGGCATCCATATAATAAAATATATTTGAGCGCCAAAAATGGCTTCGGCAAAGTATTCGATAGAGGTTTTAATTTCAATGTATTTGTAATTGGTTGCTCCCTTTTCTCTATCGCACGGCCTACTTCTTGGAACTTTTGAGTTTTCTTGCGCTCTATCGCCCTGGCATTTATAAAAATCATAATAGAAAATCTACAAATCACTCATAGACAAAGATTTCACTCATAGAGCAGAGATTTGAGTAGATTTTTCGAATGCGATCTCAATGTTCATAAATAAACAAAAAGGAAGAGAGAGAGAGAGAGTGCTTTCAAATTAAAGCAACTCTTCAACTGTGTTTACGATATTTGTAAACAATTTTACGATATCTCTTTCTCTTAACTAAAAACTTTATTTATTAATTATAAAGAAATTAAATAATTTATAGAAAAAATTATATGCCTATGCACTGCTCCTGACTCATACGAACACATCCATATCAATTTTATGTGGATATGAGTATGTTAAATGTGCTAAACAGCCTGGCAATTGTTTGTATGGGAAATATGTTAGCCTATTAATATATAGATACCCAGATTTTTCCAAACAGTTTATCATCACAGTAGATGCTTCAAAAACTGGGTGTGGAGCAATACTAAGCCAAGAACATCAAGGCAACGATTTACCTATTTGCTATGCTTCAAAATCTTTTAATAACGCAGAACAGAAAAAACCAGTAATCGAGTTAGAGTTGTTAGCTATACATTTCGCAATAAAACAGTTTAGACCTTATGTGTACGGTACACATTTCACGGTAAAATCAGATCATAGACCATTAGTATACCTATTCAACATGAAAGATCCAGCATCTAAATTAGCAAGAATAAGATTAGAACTTTCAGAGTATAATTTCACCATAGAGTACATTAAAGGTAAATCGAACGTAGGAGCTGATGCCCCTTCGCGTATTACTATAAACGAATTAAAAGATGCAACAAAAAGCATTCTGACGGTACAAACGCGATCAAAGACCAAACAGTTGAAACAACAACAAGAAACGGCAATACCAATTAATAAAGATAAAAATATAGAGTTACATGTTTATGATAAATTTTCGTACGATTATTTAAAAAAGATACCGAGAGTAAAAACATACATTAAATACGATAAAAATAATTCAATTCTGAATTTAGAAATATGCGCGCATCTTAAACATAAAAAGATAGAATTACTTAATTTTACGCCTGTTAACGAAAAAACAAATTTCGATAAGTTGTTTTCGCGGCTTGAATTAGAAGCCAACAAGCGTAATATTAAGATATTAGAATGGCCAAAAGATGATATATTTTTTAATCACATTTCGATTCAGTTATTTAAAGTCCATGGCAATAAAATTTTAAAAACTTTAGAAATCATGCTAACCGATCCTGTCGAAACAGTTACCGATAATGAAAAGAAACAAAAATTACTAGAAATTTACCATAATGATCCGATTAGTGGAGGACACTGCGGAGCAAAGAAATTATATGCTAAACTTCGTACAAAATATTTTTGGAAAAACATGACGCGCGATACGTCAAAATTTGTTAAAAATTGCCAAAAATGTTTGCTAAACAAAGCTAAGCCAAAAACAAAAGAAAATCTCGTTATAACGCCAACACCCAGCAAACCATTTGAAGAAGTCATAATAGATACAATAGGACCTTTGCCAGAATCCAAATTTGGTAACAAGTTCGCTGTTACTATAATAGGCGATCTGACAAAATACTTAACCCTTTCCTTCCCATGGTAGCCATATGGCTACCAAATTAAAAATCTATATTTAAACGTCTTGCTACGGAATTTTTTTCCATTTAAAAAAAAAACAATGCTTAAAACCAACATTGCTTAAATGATTTAGCCCTCAATATTTCTAATTATACATTGGCAAACATTGAAAATTTTGCCATTTATTTTGCAACCCACGTGCCCTTTGCATTCGGCTGGTTTATAAGTTTCTTACCAATAAAATATATACAATTTATTTATTTATTCGTACGAAAAAAATAATTTCGTGTAAGTTAATGCTTGAAAAATACATTTTAGCAATAAGAAGGTGAAAAGTGTAAGTAAGAGTGAATATATTTGCTAAAATTGATTGGTAGCCATATGGCTACATTGGGATTTAATGCATACAAAAAGTTACCATTTAAACTTATTTGGTAGTATGACGTCATCATTATTTATACTTTTTTGCATCATTTGCTCTGAAACTAATAAAAATAATTTTTTTTTTTAAAATACATGTCAAAGGAAAGTGCCGTGTTAAAGGAATCCCTTGAGATTTATCACCGTGGGTGACCGAAATATATTGGGAAAAATAAAATTGTTAAACATTGTTTCAACTTGACCTGAAGCCTGCGTAGAACAACTAAATTAATTTTTTATGTTAAACACAAAGCAACATTACATTATTTATATTTAATTCTAGAAAATTAAGTCCTGCGGTTGCAATATTTGTATATTTTCTTTTTCTACATTGGTAATGGCCAATGGCCAGCCCCATCACTCTATATGCCTGAAACCGGTCTTTTAGTACATGATTTCGTCTGCGTTTTTGGAATTGGACGGTTGCTGTCTTGTTCCTCTATTTATGTCGTTAATAAAACCAGCATTTATCATCCTATCTGCAATTTCCGCTCTGAACTCTAGCAACGATTTATGAGTGGGGCGAACCTAAGCAATATGATGGTTGGACTTTATAGGTCAAAATTGGAAACAAAAATACTACTTACGCATATTTTATCACGTCCCAGATGTTTGCTAAAGGCAGAAGAAAAGGTAGACCTACACTGCGTTGGGAAGATCAGGTGAAGACTAACTCGTCCTCCCTTGGTATATCCAATTGGTGCCAGGCAGCACCAAGCAGAAACGACTCGCGCGCTATTTTTGGACTCGGCCAAATCTTTTAGACGGTTACGCGCCAATTAAGAAGAAGACGTTTGTGTTTTCAATTCCTGGTTATTGTATAAGAGGCATTGCATACAATAGAAAATGCCGACAAAAAATCGTTTCTAGAGTTCAAAGCGGAAATTGCTGATGAGATGATAAATGCTGCTTTTATTAACGACGGGGGGGAAATAGGGGAAGATCATCTCATCTAAACAGCAACAGTCCAGTTCCAAAAATACAAAAACAGAGGAAATCCGGTACAAAGAGACAGATCTCAGACATGCATAAGGATGGTTCTGACCATTGGCCATTACCGATCTATTTAGAAAAAGGAAAACGCAAATATTGCAACAGCAGGACTTCGTTTTCTAGACATAAATGTACAAAATTTAATATTGCTTTGTATTTAACATCAAAAAATATTTTTTTTTATTTGTTTCATAGCAAATGATGCAAAAAAGTATAAATAAATGATAAACTTCATACAACCAAATATGTTTAAATTTGTATGCATTAATTCCCAATGTAGCCATATGGCTACCAAACCCTACCACCCACTGGAATACAGATATCAAAAAAAAATTAATGCAGGATCATTTTAAATGCTATTTATACTAGAAAAAACCATTGTTCGATTTTTTTCTACATCTGCTTCTTAATTTGGGAAGGAGAGGGTTAATTACAGTAGCCATACCAGACAAAAGTGCTAAAACAGTAGCCTCAGCAATCTTTGAAAGTTTTATTTTAGTATATGGCACAATGAAAACCATTAGAACCGATTTAGGTACAGAATATAAAAATGAAATTTTTTCAGAGTTAACACGTATTTTAAATATACCCTGCAAGAACTGTGCAGGTCATTTGACCGGTCATATGACCGGCAGGCATGACCAAAAGTTTTGGGATATTTACTATCACATTCTTAAGGGCATCGGTAACTTTTGTGACCGTTTCATTCATCACGTTCCCATATGTGTATTTTCAAATTCCATTCTATCCTTATCTATCTCATTGGTTTTGAACTTGGCTAGAACACATACGAGTGCAAATGTGTTGGTAATATTATATTTTTGTAATAGTGTTAGTACTTTCGGTTACATAATTCTAGCAGGGTAGACCATAATTTCTCAACAGCGCACCACCATGAAACTGTTGGTACAATAGAAAGAAACCATAGGGTATTCAACGAATACATACGAGCATACATAAACGAAACTTTTTCTGACTGGGACACTTATTTGAAGTATTTTACCTTTTGGTACAATACTACGCCCAATACCGTTTTTGACAACAAATTTACTCCATTTGAACTTGTTTTTGGCAAAAAAGCCACTTTGCCAAATGAAGTAAATAAAACAGAAACAGATCCACTGTATAATGCAGATAATTACGCCAAAGAAGCAAAATTTCGCATGCAAAAATCGCATGCATTAGTTAAAGAACTAGTTCACAAACATAAGCTTGCTAATAAAGAGCAATATGACAAAAATTCCCGGCCAATACAATTAAAAGAAAATGACCTCGTATTAATTCAAAAAGAGCCAAGACTCAAACACGAAAATATTTATGAAGGTCCTCACGTAGTAAAAACAGTAGACGGCGTGAACGTCACTGTTTTTGATAAAACAAAAAATAAGCTTAAAACGGTACATAAAAACCGAATTCAGAAAGTAAATTATTAAGAAATTTTTTTAGTAAAGTAGATTTTTTCCTCCTAGTAGATAACGTTTTTGTAGTACATCACATTAAGACTTATACAAAAAGAAAGAAAAAAAACAAAAAAAAATCGTTCAGAAATCTTGAATTCATACTTATAAGATGATAAGTTAATTAATAATTAGCATATAAATATATACATATAAGTAAATCTATACCACATACATACATAAGTCAAAATTTATTATTCGTAAATAAAAAATATTAAAATCAATAAGTTAATACTTAAGAAAATGAAAAATTATAATGATAATGTAAATTATAAAATTGCTTTGGTCAAGCGAGTCCTGTGGAGAGGGTGGAATTCCCTAACCAAATGACTCGCTCGCCCAAAACAATTTTTCTTCCCTCCGTAAATGTAATGCAAAAGACAGGCCTTGGTAAATCGGATCCATTTACCAGGACCTGCCTTTTCGAAAAGGGGGAAGGTGTAGTGCCGCGTAAACGCACCCACATTTTAGGCAAATGCAGCCCTGCACTCATGTACCAAAAAAGCTCTAACAATGTAAGCAACGAGTAGATGAGTGCAGGGATAGCGAGTACGGCTTATGACAAGCCGGGCGGCCATTTAAAAGATTATTCAGTTTTGACACTTGAGCTGTGCGGTAGACGTGTGATAGCGAAAAGAAAAAATAAGTGTAGAGAAAGAAAAATAACTGAACTACATATTAGTTTAAAACATTTTGTGCAAAGGAAAATAAAAATATTAAAAAAGGAAAAAATAAACTGAAAGGAATTTGTTTTATTGAACTAAAGAAAAAACGAAAGAGACAAGTGAGTGTGTGTGTGTCTGTGCCGTTGCGCTAAACATCACACTCAACTAAAATAACTAATACATTCGATACTAAACTATAAATTCATTACTTTTGTTGATTTTTATTCTAATTGTTATGTATTATGTATTATAAATAATAAATCTAGTTTTTATGACCTTCGTATTAATAAAAATGTACGTAGGGGAAAATAAAATTATATTAACAATTACATACATTACATAAGAAATGTTAATTATTTAAATTTATCATTTTGAAATTTATATATACATACATAATTATCTTTATTTTACAATTTTCATTGATCATTCATAAAATAATACACATTTTTTTTCTATAAATAATTTTTGTCATTTTACAGTCTTTTCAATTAACGGTACGAAGCAAGTTTTAGTAAGAAATATGTTTTTTCTAATTTTTCTAGGGATTTAAGTGTAACTCTTTACATAATCAACTATTTAATTTAAGCTATCATAATTTATAACATAACAAAAAAACGACTTATTTTAACTAAAATTGTTATTTTTAATATTATTTTCCTACTTTGTGTCTGCTCAATTCTAAAAGGTGCTTAGCTGATTAATCCTCAACACGAAAAATCTTTAGGAAGTCTTCGTTCGTCAAAACTATGGGGGCAGTTACAAACTGAAAAGAAAAAATGATTAACAATTAATGAAAAATTATGTATTAATTTAGCACAATATTAATTACCTGTCAAGGTGGTATAAAAGTTTTGAAAAATAATTAATCACAGCCTTTACATGTCACCCATCTGCATTCAACACGGTTAAGAGAGTTTTGTCGCCAACAGTTTTAATGTCTGGAAAATATAAGCGTTAAATAATTCATGAATAAGTTACCTATAACGAATTCCGTGGACGAATTTATTCTTTCTAAGCATCACGGTTTCCTGGCAATTGGTCTTGGGTTTGAAACGCTGAAGATGTGTTTGGATCAGGGAACTAAAATAACGGTTATTTTTTCTAGTGTGGTGAAAAGGTTACGCAAATAACCGTTATGGCAACCAACAAAGTGTTTTGGGCTTGAATAACCATTATGGCAACCAAAAAACTGTTTTGGGCCTGAATAACCGTTATTCAGATTTTTACTTTTTTTTTGGTCAGCTATAAAAATCAAGCCTATTTATTTGTCAATATTTCTGGCTGATGTTGGTATAAAATGAAAGGTGTTGAGCAGGGCTTTTACATAGAGGTGTATTTGTTAAGATTCGTAGGTCTGGTTCCCAGTTATGGGTGAAAAGTGGACCCGGATGCCCTAGAATGTTTTAAGCAATATTGGTATCAAATGAAAAGAGGCAATCAGAGCTCAACACCTTTCATTTGATACCAATATCGTCCAGAAATATTGACAAATAAATAGGCTTGATTTTTGGTTTTTTGGTTTTTATAATGGTTATTAAGGACCAAAAAATTATTTTTCTCATGATAATAGTTAAATATGACTTTTACCCCATTTCTCTTATAACCAGCCTTGGGCACCACTACACTCAAGCCATTACTAAAAAATGAGTGTGTGTTGGTGTGCCTACTGTAGGATAAAGTGAAAAATTACTAAAAATAATCAGTCTGCATGCAGATGTTGAGCAAGCAGGGTCATGCGCACACGCTTCGCGAAATTATGAAACAACGTACGTATACACATACATATGTATTTGTGTACCCACGTTATATGCAAACTTCTCGTAGTTTTGCTTGTTGTTTGGCATCTGCAAAAAGAATTTCAAGCGACGATCACCTAGCGACCACTTGCTTTCACGCCAGTCGAAGGCAAACTGATTATTTTTCCTAAGCGACGATCGCCAAGTCCCATCGTAATCGCTCGTTTTACGCTCTTTATTTGTCTGTAGTAGTGACAATCGGTGTGTATATGTACACGGGCGCTTACTCTCATTTAGCAGGTGCTAAGATTTTGCCCAAGGCTGCTTATAACCGTTACGTCCGTGGTTTGGATAAACTCCTCCGTATTTTTGAAAATATTCCTAAAAAGATAAAAATATTAGTTTTTTTTTTAGAAATTCTAGTTTTCACATAATAAAAAAATATATGTACATGTGACCAGTTTGTGACATATTTAGACATCAGTTATTTTTTAGGCTCAGATTTCCATATGTCTACCAAAAGCGCCGACTTTTCATTAAGGAACCACGGTCCGAGAAAAATTACTTTATAGGGTGGTAGAGGGCCTCTGACCCATCTCAAAACTGAAATCAAAATCTGCCGGAGGCTTATAGTTTACGAGATTTTAGTAGGTAATTTGTTGGTAGTTGGATGGATCCGTAGATATTACCCCAAAAAGAGAATTCAGCCGGCTGAGGACTATTTTTTAAAGCAAAAGGTGTTCTACACACATATATACATATATGCGTGTTTTTATAAGTGTCTTTCCTCGGTAATTTTAGTACATATACTTTTCCTCAAGTGCAATTTATACTTACCTTATTCATATTTATGTAATTCCTTTTTAATTATTTCAGCATTATAATAATTTTTTCTTATTACAAATAAAATTTGTTAAATAGCGCTTTAAATACGCACAAATCACAATTGAAATAAGTATAGAGATAATCACCCCGATTCTAAACGAAAAATCCACAAGGATTTTTCCGCTTCTCCCTGTTCCCTTATTCTAAACACAAATTCCTTGTGGATTTTTTCGCTTCTCCCTTTCCGGCTATTCTAAATGATGTTCGAAAAAGTGAAAAGCGAACAAGGAAGAAAAGTAGGTATCATGAATGAAAATAAAAGCGAGAATTTATGCAATTATTTTGTGAGATTTTTCACAAGACAATTTTAAGTGAATGTTGAACAAAATGTGAGTGAATATAACTTTTGTTAATAAAAAATACATAATTGAATTAATTATGTACTGGTTTGTTTATTTTTATGACGGAAAGTATAAACAGCAAATAGATATTTTAGTAAGTTTATTGAAAGGGCAGCCGGATATTTCGCGGCTTGTAGGCTGTAGTATCCCTTCCGGTTGTAGTAAGGGTGCTTGTTTTGATATGGAGCGATGATACGGACATGTGTTCCATCAATACATTCAAGGACACTAGAGCTGTCGTAGTTTTAAAAACCGCACTTAAAAACTTTCTTTTTCGTCGCTGTTCATAACTTTATGAATCCAAATCGGATACAACTCATTTTCAAAAATTTCAACAACTTTTAGAACTTTGCTGAAGGTGGATTGAGCCAATCAAACGTCAGAATTTTTTTTTGATATCCGTCTTCAAGCAAAAAAACGGAAGAATGCGCATAGTTTTATTATAGGAGAGATTGCAAATAGTTTCTTTGGCTGCTGTGTATGTGATATTAAAATGTCCAATAAATATTTGAACGCAGGTTTATTAATTCTATAGTATTTAATAAGTCTGCAAATTAATAAAATCAATGCAATACTCTCAAAAAACTTTTATTTCCTATAAATATTCCGTCAAACAGATTCGTACCATCGCGCAATCTTCCTCTTATAGACCTCTGCTACTTTCGAAAAGCAATACCATGCATATTCACTCTTAATTTTGTTAAATTTGCAATTTTTTAACAAAAATGCAAAATTTGTGGGGAAATTTCGATACGGGCCAGGCCCCTGAATTTTCGGTTTTTTTTTATTTTATGGTAGGGGGGTCATATGGATCACTAAATGCAAACGAAATCTTGGGAAAACTTATAGTTTATTAATAATAAATTATTTTTGCGTAGTACACCCTAATGCGTTGGCGGCCTTCGGCCCTCAGCCGACAGAATTCTCTTTCTGGAGTAAAATCTACGGACCGATCCACAGTTGTTTTGAGTAGAAAAACATTTTGCGTTTCCGGCCTTCGGCCTCGCTTCAAAAAAAAATTACCCTCAGCCGGCGGAATTCCCTTTCTGGATTTATATTTCTGGAGCAGTCCACAGCATTTTTGCATAGTGGGGTTTTAAAATTTGTAAAATTAACATTCACATAACATTTCCAGAAAATTTTATTGAAAAATTCTTAGTGGTTTGAAAATAAATACGGCATTCGCATAATATCGAAGGCGACACAGGTAGGCGCATAGGCAAATTCCGAAGCTACTTTTTTATTTACAAAGGTAGAGTGTACTGTAAAAATCAAAGCGAATTCACATCATGGCCCAATAGGAATGGGCCAGTCCCAAGTGAATTCAGGTTTTAACCAAGGCGAAATATCATTTTGACACCACACTACCAAATACAATAACAAAATGCATCGGAAATTTCTGAATCCGCTTATGCGCCTACCTTCCTAGATCTGCCTTGCAACAAAAAAGCTGACTTCGAAAATCCGCTCACATGTTCGAAATTCTGTTCGCCAGTTTTTCTTCTCGCTAGTGAAAGAGAATAGGAGGAAATTTTCCTGGTGAACAAAAAAATCCACAAGGGCTGAGATCCTGGCGGATATTTAGAATCGGGGTGAATATAACATCGATTATAGCGTACAAAAAAAAAAAATCCAATTATTGGGTTTTTTAAGAGCAGCGGTCACCTCTCGGCAGTGGGAGGCATACCCTCCGAGAGTATTTCTGCCATGAAAAAGCTTCTCACAAAAAATGCATTCGCCGTTCGGAGCCGGCATAAAACTGTAGGTCCACCCAATTAGTAGGAAAAACAAAAAGGAGCACACCTCGAATTGGGAGAGAAGCTCGGCCATAAAACTCGTCAGAGTTATAATAGCGCCATTGTATTATTATTATAGCGTACAAAACTTCCCTATCGATATATGTAAATATATATGTTGGAAAAATAAATCAGTTGTTTTTTCTAAACAAATACAATACCCAATATTTATGTAATTGTTGAATATATGTATGTAAAGAAAGGGTAAAATTCTCTGTAATAACCGGTTCGACTGAGAAAAACAGTCGTTATTTAATTTGAAATCGATCCGATTAACTCGCTCACAATAGTAATCGATATTAATGATAATGAAAATGTGCATCTCTAATTTTTTTTGTAAACAAACCCAAGATGTCAAACGAGAGGAAAATGCATGGTATAAAAAATACAGGTATGTGCATTGTCATTTTGAAGCTGTCTTTTTGATTAAAAAGCAGATTTTTGAAGTTTGATCTTATGTCAGTTTTGGAGTATAGCGATGCCAGACTTTTATTTTTTGAATGCGTAGATTTTTGTTAGAAAGTTTGGGTATTTCAGGAATCAAAGGACAGAAAGAGAAAGGGCACTAGTGAGTAGATTTATGGAACTTCCGGTAGCTACTCTTCGCTCACTCCACAAATCTTCATCCACTCTCCGCGAATAAAGGGTATCGTCGGAAATTGGAAAAATTTTATATCACCGTCTTTGCATCATATTTGGTATTATTGCACCGCGGAAATAAGCAACTCATATTGTTAAAATCTAGGGTACATATTTTTTTGTAATTGGATTGGACATATCGCACACTAAATCAAAAAGCGTCACAACTCAAAATTTTTCGAAATCGGGTTTCTTCCATAAATTGGTACACAGAATATATCTCTAGCGGCTGCCAAAAAATCTTTTCCATCAGAGTCTTTTTTAACTGATAAATAACTATTATACGTAGCCTTTTCCCATATCATTGCATATAAAAATTAAAAAGTTTTTTGCCTCTCCTGAAAATTTTTGAATTTTGAGTTGTAACGCTTTTTGATTAATGTGCGATATGTACAATGTACATTGTAGATACATACATATATAGACTGAAATGGTCACTTGGTATGGTGGTGTACATACATATCGTCGTTTAAAGTGCAAAACCGCGTGGCATTTTTGCCAAAAATGAGATTTCATCAAAAATACATTCCTGGCGTCCGTCCCCATCCATTCATGCAACAGTTTTGAGATTCACACAACGCAATTCCAAATAATGACAAAACCGCTTTTTTTAAGGAAATTTTTCGAACCAATACCGCGAATAATAGGTTTTATTGCTTTATAACTGTACTGTAATGTACTAAAGTTGTTTATACTTTCATAAACACGAAATGGATTATAACTTTGCTTTATTGAAGAAAAGTTTTTACGTACGCCTGCAAAACCACCTATACGTCACTATTGAACAAAATAAAAGACGCAAAACCGCTTATAAATACATAAGTAAGCCAATAACTGCACATTTAACTCTTTTTCGCCAAAATGATATTTGGATTAAGAATATAATCCAAAAATCTACCTTGGTTTGGATGTGGGTTTGCAAAATTCCGAACCGCTATGAATTAAAACAGTTTTTACTGTCTCCTGTAAAATTTGGGTGGTAGCGGATACGCGGTATTACACTTTATGCGACGATATGGAGTTATAATAGATCAATCTCCAAAACCTCCCCAAACTATATACCAGAGTGATCACAAAGGCTAAATTAAAAGTGATCGTAACTACTAAACTAAATTAAAAACTCACCGAGAATATCGGAAAGGGGCTACTTTGTAGTACGGCCAAACTGATATTCCGCGAAGTAAAAATCCGAAATGAATCTTTTATGAATCACTGATGAAATTCATCTATGACTGATGAGGCATCAGTGAGTACTTTCAAATAAAGACTGCTGAATTTTTCATATAAATGGTTTGCTTTTTTTCAAAAAAAAAAAAAAAAAAAAAAAATAATAATAATAATAATAATAATAATAATAATAAAAATTGTACTCAGAAGAATCATCAATGATCATTCAGCAGTGAAACAAATTTACTGCAGGATGTGTATTTTTTTTCAAGTGAAAAATACCATTAATGGAGGATTTTTATCATTGAGTATGGCAGCACGAAATGTCATAATCTGCTTAATTGTCAGGTGGTTAATATGGCGACGAAAACTTGACGTTTGTTTTACCTGGTATACTTATACCATGGGAAAATGCATTTATTGGTATTTTAATTTTTTATATAAAATAACCATTGTAATGATGTTTATAATCCTTTTTTATTTACAGAAATGTAATGGCAAATGGTCAATAGGGCACAGAGTCACAGTGCAGCAGGCTATGGTGAAGATTGCTAGGATAGCAAACTACGATGAAGGTAATTGATTCGATCTAAAATGCACACTTGTATATGTAATTTGAAAGTGTTATTAATAAAAATAATGCCTTTTTTCAGAATCTGCTTCCTTAAGGGATATTCCAGAAACCGAAGTGTGGTGGTGCGGCAATAATTACAATGCCTACAGCCAAATAAAGCACGCAAAAACATTCTGCCAATACTTCGGGTACCTCATCGTCTGTCACCTCGACGCCAACGCATCAGTCATATACACAACCGCAACAGGAACCACAGCCAAGGTTTATGAAATAGATAAACCTTGTGCACAGCCGAAAAAAGGAGCATCAACAACCTTGTCAAAAGCTAATTTTAGTTCTGCTTCGTCAATGGCACTGCAGCGAATTCGAAAAAGAATCGTAAGACAACAAAACGCGCAAAGGAAATCCAAAAAAAGCTCAATAAACAAAATGAAATTAATAGCCAACACAGTAACGTAGCAGCGCCGACGCTTAGTATTAATAACCACAATTGCGGATCCGTATAGATTGTAATAGATATTTTTGTTCCAGATAAATATCATGATCACCAAATTGTTGCATTTGCTTGCAAAATTCATATCGGGATCTGGATCACTGCCACGGGAACTCAGGTAATAATAACAGCAGCAGTGGTGGTGGCAACCAAAGCAACAGCAACAACAACAGTAGCAAAAGTACATTAAACAATACAAATAACACTACCCGACAAAATTTCAAGAATTTTCATATCCTCGACATTTGATACATGATTCCTATGTAGAACTTTCTGCAGATTCCAAATATGTAATCAGATGGTTCAAAAGTAGAACAGTTTTCGAGATATTTTGAAATTTCAGTTTTTGAGATAAGAAAAAAAAAGTAGGATTACTTTTTAGTCAATATCTCCGCCATTACCGTCTCGATTTTTACGTTATTTAATCTTGTTTTGAGAGGATGAAATACCTTTTCCAACAAAGCCAAAATAATTAAAATCGACGTTAAATTGACGGAGTTATAGCGATCAATAGATTTTTTTTAATGAAAATTATCAGTTTTTTTCCGACATTCATATACTTGTTTGTAATTTTTTTAAAGAAATATTAAATATCCTCCTGGTTTCACACTTTGAGTCAACAGCCTATTCTTAGTGAACATTTTGGCAATTTCCGGATTATAATCCGTAGAAAAATTACAATGCTATAAGAGATTTAATGAACAAACCTATGTTAATTTTTTATCACAATCTTGTACCTAACCTCCATTTTTTTATTTTTATGTATATTAAAAGTGTTTAAATGTTGATAGTTTTCGCCGTTTTGGTACATTTTGTTCTTCTCGAAGAAGGAACCAACAAAAATGGCTCATCATTCAATGTCCCTGACATTCCAATGGCCTTGGTATCGCAATCCCATGTTTTTTTATTTTATTTCTCCGTGAGAACGCTCACCGTTGTAAAAGTCATCACATATATGAAGATTATGTTGAGAGGGTTTCGGGACCGCGAAAAAAATTTTTTTTGCAACTTTTTTATTTGACATCCGATTTGTAAAATTGATGTCATTATTTTAGTCTGGTGGAGTTCCATATATCGCTCTAATGTCCTTTTGAGCTATGAAGTTTTCACATAGTTGGGTCACCTAACCAAGTTTTTCGTCTATAAAATATCCTTTTCGTTTCACCTGAAAAAAATCGCTAAAAATAAAGTACTAATGGGATCTTGGTAACATTACGCTTAAAGTGTTTGCAATTTAATAGGCTAATTTTTAAAAATAAATCTTTTGCTGATTTTCCCAACTTCTTATAAAAAACCTATTTTCAAAATCAAAATTAAAAAAAAATTGCAAAAAATCCACAAAATTTTGACTTTGACCAGCTATGGCTCAGTGAGTTTTTACTCAACCACCACAAGATGTATTACGTTTAGAACGAGGTTAGCTGTTATCGCACATGTAACTTTAGCGAAAAATATTTTTGAATGAAGTGATAACCAAAAAACACACAATTACCGTTATCTCAAAAGCCTAACCGTGCAAAAAATAAAACTAAATAGTTTTGAGCTCACGGGGCCCATGCCAATTTTCCCCTATACCCCGATTTCTTGGCATTTTTTGCTGTAAACTAGTGTTAATGTTATAAGTAGTGGTTTACATTTGCCAGATTTGGAAGTTCAATGAAAATATAAATATAGGTTTCTTCACTTAATCTCTTATAACTTTGCCATTTTTCCACAGATTATAATCCGGAAAGTGCCAAAATGTTCACTAAGAAATAGGTTATTGACTCAAAATGTGAAACCAGGAGGATATTTAATATTTCTTAAAAAAAAAAATTACAAAATAGAAGATGAATTTCGAAAAAAACCTGAAAATTTTCATAAAAAAAAATCTTTTGTTCGCCATAACTCCGTCACTTTAACGGCGATTTTAAATATTTTTGCTTTGCTGGAAAGGGTATTTCATCCTCTCAAAACAAAATTAAATAATCGAGACGGTAATGGCGGAGATATTGACAGATGAGTAATCATACTTTTTTTCTTAGCTCAAAAACAGAAATTTCAAAATATCTCCAAAACTGTTATACTTTTGATCTGATTACATATTTGGAATCAGCAGAAAATTCTACATAGGAATCATGTATCAAATGTCGAGGATATTTTTTTTGTCGGGTAGTGTAATTATTAATAACATTATACAGTGGCCATATATACATATGTAGGTATTGTTATTGTAGCGGTAGTGATAGTGCAATGCAGCCGATTAACCATCCAATTTATCGTACTACACCGTCGTACGATAATTGTATATTTCGCCGCCTCGTTCAAACGTCGAAGAATGTGAAACAACGCTAATTTTTGTATTACATATATATGTATATAAGTTAAATTTTTACATTTTTCGGATTTAATATTCCACATTTCGGGAATATTTTCGTAGCAGTCTATTAAATTTTGCGTGCTTGGATTATTTAGAAACTAATTCAAAAGAAAAATTTGTTAATAAAGTAGTTATCTAAAACAATAAAAGTTTAAGAAAATTACTTTCTTTTATTTTTTTTGAAAAAGTTAAGTTATAGTAAGTAATATAATATATTTTTTATTTACATAGAATACTATCAGTTGAAAAGGATACCATATTAGAAGCGAGATGGCATAGGTACAAATAGTAATTTAAGCTTTTTTCAACTTTTGATTGATGTTTAGCCACTTTTTAGCATCATATACCCAACAAACACTGAGGTTAGTTATCGATTTGAGAATGACTCGAGAACTAGCCTCATTCTCAAACCTCTAACGTTAGAGGACGACTCGAAAATCTATCGAAAATCATAGCGTTCTCAAACAAAAGGGTACCTAATTCTCAAATCGAGAAAATTATAATTCTCGAATCGAATTCTAATGTAGTTCTCTAATGAGATTCTAATCAGAATTTGCAAATACTTTCAATTGAAATGAAAAACAAAGCTTTGTCTCCTTTTACATGATTTTTTCATTGTTTAGATTTTATTAACGCAATATGTGCCTAAATTGCATATGATTATATATATTGACATGTATATGTTTACCACATTTATAAGAACTGAAATTTAAACAAAATACAGTCTTATTATTTAAATTAAAGGTACTTCTTGTACTTTTTAATGGTAAACATTTTACTACGGTAATATTAAGTTTACCATTTTTTTAGTATCTAATTTCAATATATGTATGTATATTCAAAATATAACAGAAATATATTGAGAATTGATAAAAGGCGTGAGATTTGGCTCCTTCTCTAATCACTCGCTAATCGTATTCTAGTGTAGTTTTCAACCCTAGTTATCGATTTGAGAATATATAGAGAATTACACTAGTTATCTAAGGTAATCTCGACAAAATTTCTAACGTTAGAGACTGTGTTTGTTGGGTATGAATGCATACATCCAAAATATTAACCTATTGCAGTATACAATTTGTAAGCTATTATTTATGAAATAACATTTTTCTAAACATTTTTTTTACAAATAGATACACTCTTCCAAAGACTTTATGCCCTTGTAGGTACAATTTGTCTACAATTATACCCAAGTTATACCCTTTCAGGTACAATTTGTCTACAAATAGTCTACATATGTACCCGTTCGGGTACAATTGGGGAACAATTGTAGACCAATTATACCCGAAAGAGAGCACTCCCGGACAACTCTTTTTAGAGATTCGTCGCACAATTTTTTGCAGGGCAATTAGCGCTCAACTAAAACCATCGCACATAAATAAGCGAATTTGTTCCTTATATTACATACATATGCATATAAGTATGTGAGCCGCTTGACAATTAGTCCAAGAATAAATGTGTGTACGAGTATATATGTATGAAAGCGCGTGGCAAACAGTCTTGCCGCAGCCTCAAAAAATTTGGTGTCAAAAATTGATACCTTCATGGTTTTTTTCGTATCACCGAACATTTTTTGGAAAAAACTCTTCAATTAATCAAGAAAGCTGTTTTCGAGCTTTTAACCCGTATAACAATTTGATACGCCCATTTTTTTTTCGTATCACGAAAAAATTGTTTACAAAAACCCTCGATTTCCTTGTATTTCGGGCAATGTGCATACATGAAGACGCCATCTGCCATCATGTGTGGCGAGCTTTAGTGAGTCGTGCTCATTCCTTCCATGGGCAGTGATGCCTACTATAAAGTTTGATAAAATATTGCCCTTTTTTGTATTTTCAAATACCTTCACAATACATGTTTTTCATGGCATTCACAGGTTGTTAAAATTTTTAAGAAAATCTTAAAAATGAAAAAGAATCGGTTAATATTCTTTGATTTTGATTAAATTGTATCAAAATTATTTGAAACGGATTAAAAATGTATCAAATTTGTTCTACGGCAAAATAAAAAGTATCTACGTATCTTCGGCTTAAAAAAGCAGCACATTTGATACGATTGTATCAAAACGGCATCACTGGTGGCAAACCTCAATTGCTTATGTGCACTAGCTACTTGTACTTATCATACACCACAATTACGATTCATATTCATGTAGTTATGTTCATGAACATAAATGTTTTGACAACACCAAAACTCCACTCCATCTCAGTATTGCCACGCACGTACATACATACGTGTTTGCAGGCAAAATTAAACTAGTATGAAAATAAACTACTTGATCAACTGGTATGAAACGGACAAAATTATACTAATTAGTTATCTACTGGTAGATTAACCGCTTTTAAAAAGACAAAATCATACTAATTGGTATTCTACTAGTAATATACCAATTTATTTATTAAATAAATATAGCAAATCAAAAACTAAGCTTTATTGGCGATTTTGAAGTAAATTTACGCTATTATTTAACAAAAGGAATAGTTATTACTTACTTTCATTTGCCAAAAAGAAACACGATAATTTCTCACAAAATAAATATTTTTAAGGCTTTTAATTTTTGTTCAAGAGTACACAAGACAGGCCCGACGAGAGGGGGGGGCTGAGGGGGTCAATTGCCCCGGGCCCGGGCTTTAGAGGGCCCGGGAATCTCAAAATGATATCCAAGTTTTTGCTACAGAAAATAAACAAACAACACCTTTAATCACCTTTCGTAGATAGCAATCATTTTAAATTTCAACAAATTTTATAAATCTCTTAACGTGTCTGCATTCCACTTAAGGAATTGTTGGTTTTTGGCGTCGACTTTGCAGCATAAATTTGAATTCGTTTTCTGTTGCAACAGAAAAATTCGGTATGATGCAAATTCTTATACAGCGATATGGGTATTTCCTGGGCGTTTCGGACGGTATGTTCGCACGATTTTTTGAACTTTTAAGGCAGAAATATCGCGAAATATTGTATCGTTTTATGATAAAAGGAAAGATTTAGGTCACAGCTAATGACTAAAGTATGTTACCGACAGAAATTTAGTTTAATGCCTCTGTGTAAGCCACTTAAACTGCGTTCCGGACGCTACAAAAACACGTCCATAATATAAAAGTAGCTAAAACATAGGCATTAAACTAAATTTCTGTCGCTAACATACTTTAATCATTATCCGTGGCGTAAATCTTTCCCTTTATCATAAAACTATACAATATTTCGCGATATTTCCGCCTCAAAAGTTCAAAAAATCGTGCGAACATACCGTCCGAAACGCCCAGGAAATGCTCATATACATATGTACGTGTATGTATGTATGTAAACAGCGATACGCCGAAAACAAACAAAGCTTGCGAAGCTAAAATTTGCTTTGGTGCTTCGTACAGTTGAATTCGATTGCTGTTTCACTAAAGCGTTCAGCAGAATGAGTCTTTTGATATACTAAATTATTCCCAACAAATATTTGTATTCCAATTTAAAGTAATTTATTTCATACAAATAAAGCAATATGTATTTAAACAGAATTCATTCAGACCTATGGTCCCTTGGACAATATTACTCAGTATGACCCATGGATTCGGAAACTGGATGTGCCTTTTGACAATACATTTAACCCACCCTAATATGTAAACATATTTACTTGATCTGTATTAATGTATAGATAAATTAAAGTTCGTAACTATATCGAGCCGTATGCGCCGGAAAGATGTAAAGGCCATGATTTCCGATTTTCACTTTTTTGTAGAAATGGCTTACTTGTCATCACCCCCACCTTCTCCAGAAATTTTATGTCTGAAAAATGTACCGTTATGAAAAGCAATTTTGATGTAAGTACATAAGTTCAGTTTGTTTACTTTTTTTGTGAGTACGAAGTGGCTTTTACATCTTTTTTGCTTTTCAAATTATTGAAGACTAGTGACAAATAAACAAATTTAACGGGGTTTTGTTGGAATTTAACCAAGGGTTTTATCACTTTGAAGACTTCTACTTTGTATTTTATTACATATCGATGACCAATATGATTTTCTTGTGCGGCATATTGCACTTTATTGCTCCAAAATTTTGGAATAAAGTTCTAACGATTTCACGATAGTTAGGGTCCCTTTTGTTACTGCTTAGGGCAGTTTTAAACAAACTGGTTTTCTCCAAAATTAATTTCTTGAATCTCGATAATTTCCCTCCAAACGTAGATACTGAAAGTGATGAACATTACTAGAGATTTCATCAGAACTTAATAGTTTTTGAAAGGCGATATCAAGGATCTTGGAACAAGGATATGATGGGAGACAAATCCAGAAAATTACAAAAGAATAGCCAAAAGTACTTACATCCCTCATTATTTATCCCCTCCTTAAAATCGCGAAATGCATTAATTTTTTTATTCAATTAATTCTTTATCCTATTCATCGCTGTTTTGAGAGACATTGTGCACTTCAAAACACGTAATAAATGGAATGAAATAATCTTGAGTATTACCCCTTAATAAAGTTTTATAAAGAAACGAAAAATGTTAGGTTAAGAACTCTCAATAAAAATAGGTAAATATAAATACTGATACATTCCATTATTGCAAAAGTAGTCTCAAAATGTTCACATTTAAATTCTTTATGGGATAGATAGGAGTCGAATCTGAAATTCCTTATACAAACTTAGATTTTTTCATTCTTTTTGCCATTCTAACCAAACTACTTGACCAATTTTTAAGTGCAAAGGCAAAATATGTTTGTTGGGATTCTCTTTACCAGTTCTTATTAGATGCCAAATCGCTACGGTGGCTAATACAATTTTTTATGCACTTACATATGTATGTATATACGGTTTTTTCTACATTTTTGTCCATATCTCAGAAACAGGGTCTGCCACAAAAAAATGGATATGCTATTCGGGATCAGCGTTAAATTTCGTTTTAGAAAAGTATAGTTTTATATTTTTGGTGGTTAAAGTTGATTAAAAATTGTTGAAAAGCAAAAAAAAAAAGAAGAAATCGAAATAAAGAAATGAAAGTAAAAATTTTTTTAAAAAACCCTCTCCTGAACATTTTTGAATTTGGCCTTTACATCTTTCCGGCGCATACGGCTCGATATATTCATTGAATTTTGATTTTGAGAATTTGTTCATTTAGTATAGGGGCCCGTAGTTATTTTGACCCCGGGCCCGGATTTTCTCTCGGCGGCCCTGACACAAGAACAATTACATATGTATTGTGGAACGAATTTCCGTCATCCCTTGTCAAGTTTGATTTGGTTTCGGCTATGTGCCATCTTCAGTATTTTGTTTCGTTGTCTACCTAAGTCCTATTTTCCATGGCGAATAAGCCTTTGGAATAACCCAGCGACGAACGTTGCCTACCATTCATTCTTGTTATGTTGCTATGTACAATAAATTCGGAAATTCCATAGAAACAAAATAACAATCACATTGAAGGATTACTGAAGATGGCACATAGCCGAAACCGGTTTATAACCAAATCAAACTTGACAAGGGATGACGGAAATTCGTTCCACAATACATCGCATGCCTACCCTGTCGGGAAAGCAAGCAAAAAAAAAATGAACAATTACATGCATATATGTTTGTAGCAGGTGACAAGAAGAGTTTCAGAGAGTTCAGTTAATTGATTTGGTTTCATCACGAAGCCATTATTCTACCCTACTATACATCTTTGCGTGTACTGTATATAATATGTACTAAATGTAAATTTTAAAAAGTACTGAGCTAATTAAAGTGAGCTTTCAAACTACCAGTTGCTTTCAAGTAAAATGGATAGTTGAGCAACTAGTTGGCGAAATTTTCAAACAGGTAGACTTATAGTATACAACTAGTTGTTTCGCCTGCAGGGTATATATTGCGAGACAGACAGGGAAAAAGGAGACCCTTTAAGCAGCTCCGTTTGTGCGTGCAAGCGCCGTTACTTCCCCTTGTCGTATCAGCTGCGCCTCCAGCTGCGTGTCCACAATCTTTATTACCATTTTTTGCAATAACTAACGGGAGTAGTCCATCCATGATTTTAAAAGGATATGTTACAATAAATTTTTAATGTATTGTGATATGTTAATCTAAAAATTATTTTTTGTAAAAAAGGATATATAGGAGGTAGTCATGTCCTTGCGCTTAAAAGGACGAAAGTTATCACCTAAAACATAATTCTATAAATACATTCTAAATTTCATTTCATTCTGTTTGAAATTGAACTGGAAATCACAATTTTAAAACTAAGGATATATGGGAGGTAGTTATGTCCTTTCACATAAAAGAACGAAACTTATAACCTGGTTTAAAAACTTAATTCTATAAATATATGCCAAATTTCACTTCATTCTGTTTGAAATTGAAGTTGAAATCACAATTTTAAAATCAAGGAAATTTGGGAGGTAGTCATGTCCTTGCATCGATTTTGCCAAAACTTCGCTTTTTTCTTATCTCTATTATTTTATGCCTGTACACCAAACTTCATTGTTCTGCGATTACCCCACTAATTTTGCCGATTCACCGAAGCACTGTGGCCATAGTGCGTCGTTCCGATCCACTTAAATATATAACCCTGTGAAAAAGAAAGGAAAAGGAAAAAGAAAAGATAAAGAAAAAGCGAACTACTTTAAACCTTAAAGTTCAAGCAGTTACTGACGTGAAAGGAAAACGAAAGCGGAAGGGGAAATGAAAGGAAAGAGAAAGAGAAAGGGAATAGTGGGAGACTAATACGAAGAAAAAAGGGATAATGACATATTCACCCTTATTACGGTTGTCGTCGTCGACACTCACACGACGCTGTCGGCGACGACCTATCAAAATCGGTATTACGTATGGTAAAGTCGATAACTTGTGACAACTATCGAAACATATTTGGTATCAGCCAAGTCGACGTCGACGGTCACTCGTTGCCATTTTCGTCGACGCGGTGTTTAATGGTGACAAGAAGAAAATTTAGTATGTATGCATTTTTGTTTTTAAAATTTTATTACGGGAGTGTTAAAATTAGTAGAACTAACATCTGCAGAATATTTCCTGCTCGTTTTATTGAAAAATTCCCACTAATTTAAAAATAAATTCGGTGAGCGCACATACCGGAGCCGACCCAAAGGTTTTCAATCGGGTACGATACCAACTAATTTTTTACAACATTGAGAAGCAATCACCATTAAATTGAATGCCTTGGCACCTCCTTTAAGAAAGATTGAGAAGAAAACTAATTTATTAAATATTTATGTACATACATACATATGTATTTCAACTAAAATATTTTTTCTTTTATTTATTAATTACTCGAGCACTTCATTGCTATGTTCATCGCTAAAACTTGATGAATCATATGCAAAATACATTTATTATAAAGAAATAAATTATCTAAATAGCACAGAAATTATAGGGATGGTACTTTCGTCATTCGGCTTACCGATAAACAGTCGACGTCGTCTCAATACGCTTAGCTAATACCGATTTTGCGTCGATGTGACGACGACGTCGAGACGACGTGAAGTCGACTGAAAAGTGACAACGACGTCGACGACGACAACCGTAATTAGGGTGATTATTTTCTTCACTTTATTTTAAACAAATCTGAATTTTGCTGAGATCGGCAGCCCGAGGAACGTTGATACTTCCAATTTATTTTAAAGTGTGCAGTTTTCGCTTCTAATGCCGATAATAGGAAGTGGGACAAAGCAAAGCTTGGCCGGGTACAGCTAGTTATTTTATATTAATTATTACAGCGCGTAACCATAGTCAAGCAATAAAGTCGGCTTTAGTTAGTAGATTGCTAAAAAGATAAAGTCGACTTTATTTTTAGTTTTGTCATAGTCAAGTTAGTACATGGTGCTAACTAATATCGACTTTACTGAGTGGCAAACACACTGAAGTGGCAACGCTGCAAAATTAGTGATGGAGTGTTGAACGAAATATATCGCGATCAGAAATGATAAAAACTTTTTAAACAAGTTATCAAAAATAAGTCAATAAATTTTCATTAAAATGTGGTTTTTACGAAAGAAAAGAGTAATACAAAGTTTGAGGCTACATTTCGTGGTTTAGCATTGTGAAAAAGGCGACATTTCTTGCAGAATATTTCTATTTAAAATCGATTGCACAGCATATAGATTATTACACCACCCATCCACAAATTTACATCAGCTGGTATTGGGCTTGTGTATTTCATTTTCATTTCAATAACTAGCTGACCCGGCATACTTCGTTCTGCCCAAAATAGATTTTTTTTTATTAATTTCATTTAAAAAATTGTTATTACACCGGTATTGTTTTTAATAGAAAATTAACGATTTTTCACTACTTCATTATGTATACAACTTCAAAAATATATAATTTTAGTATTCAGTTTAAGGCTGCACGATACGCAAAATTTTTAGTTTTCTGTTCCGGATATTTATTTTCACTGAGTATTGGCTATTTTAACCAATTAAGTAAGAGTATTGATACGTATAGTATACCTCCATAATGGTTTTCAGGCCCTTCCTCCAACCCTTTTAGATATATTCAGCCTCAAAAGTTTAGTACGTATGGGAGGTGCAATGCCCCATTTTTCGATAAATCTTTTCTTTTTTTGGGTGAACATGGTATTGATATCATATATCTGCATAGTGATTTCTATGTACATGCCATGAACGCTTTTAGGGATATTTAGCCTTAAAAATTAAGAACGCATGGGAGGTGCCACGCCCAGTTTTCCTAAAACTACTGTTTTTTTCATAAGCATGCTATTAATATCGTTAATCTCCTGATCAATTTTCAGGTCCCAACCTTAAACGCTTTTATAGATATTCAGCTTGAAAAATTAAGTTTGTATGGGAGGTTCCACGCCCCCTTTTCCGATAACCTACACTTTTATGCGCAAAAATTGTTTTGATATCATATAGCTCTGTACCAATTTCTAGGTCCCTGACTTAAATCCTTTTAAAGATATTCAGCTAAAAAAATTAAGCGTTGTTGGGAGGAGCCACGCCCCCTTTTCGTATAACTCCTATTATTTTGCGTTAATATGGAATTGTTATGGTTTATCTCCACACCAATTTCCAAGTCCCTAGCGTAAACAATTTTAGAGATATTCAGCATGAAAAATTAAGTTTGTATGGGAGGTGCCACGCCCCTTTTTCCGATAACCCCCACTTATATGCGTGGGAATGGTTTTGATATCATTTATCTCTATACCAATTTTCAGCTCCCTACCTTGAACTGTTTTAGAGATAATCAGCTTTCGAAATTAAGGTTGAATGGAAGGTGCCACGCCCCCTTTTCTGATAACCACCACTTTTCTGATTGAGAAGGGTTTTGATATCACCTACCTCTATACCAAATTTCAGCTCCCTACCTTAAACTGTTTTAGAGATAATCAGCTTTTAAAAATAAGCTTGTATGGGAGGTGCCACGCCCCCTTGTTTGATAACCCCCACTTTTCTGAGTGAGAAAGGTTTTGATATCACCTACCTCTATACCAATTTTCAGCTCCCTACCTTAAACTGTTTTAGAGATAATCAGCTTTTAAAATTAAGGTTGTATGGGAGGTGTCACGCCCCGTTTTCTGATAACCCCCACTTTTCTGAGTGAGAAGGTTTTTGATTTCACCTACCTCTATACCAATTTTCAGCTCCCTACCTTAAACTGTTTTAGAGATAATCAGCTTTTAAAATTAAGGTTGTATGGGAGGTGCCACGCCCCGTTTTCTGATAACCCCCACTTTTCTGAGTGAGAAGGTTTTTGATATCACTTACCTCTATACCAATTTTCAGCTCCCTACCTTAAACTGTTTTAGAGATAATCAGCTTTAAAAATTAAGGTTGTATGGGAGGTGCCACGCCCCCTTTTCTGATAACCCCACTTTTCTGAGTGAGAAGAGTTTTGATATCACCTACCTCTATACCAATTTTCAGCTCCCTACCTTGAACTGTTTTAGAGATAATCAGCTTTAAAAATTAAGGTTGTATGGGAGGTGCCACGCCCCGTTTTCTGATAACCCCCACTTTTCTGAGTGAGAAGGTTTTTGATTTCACCTACCTCTATACCAATTTTCAGCTCCCTACCTTAAACTGTTTTAGAGATAATCAGCTTTAAAAATTAAGGTTGTATGGGAGGTGCCACGCCCCCTTTTCTGATAACGCGACTTTTCTGAGTGAGAAGAGTTTTGATATCACCTACCTCTATACCAATTTTCAGCTCCCTACCTTGAACTGTTTTAGAGATAATCAGCTTTAAAAATTAAGGTTGTATGGGAGATGCCACGCCCCGTTTTCTGATAACCCCCACTTTTCTGAGTGAGAAGGTTTTTGATTTCACCTACCTCTATACCAATTTTCAGCTCCCTACCTTATACTGTTTTAGAGATAATCAGCTTTAAAAATTAAGGTTGTATGGGAGGTGCCACGCCCCGTTTTCTGATAACCCCCACTTTTCTGAGTGAGAAGGTTTTTGATTTCACCTACCTCTATACGAATTTTCAGCTCACTACCTTAAACTGTTTTAGAGATAATCAGCTTTAAAAATTAAGGTTGTATGGGAGGTGCCACGCACCCTTTTCTGATAACCCCCACTTTTCTGAGTGAGAAGGGTTTTGATATCACTTACATCTATACCAATTTTCAGCTCCCTACCTTAAACTGTTTTAGAGATAATCAGCTTTAAAAATTAAGGTTGTATGGGAGGTGCCACGCCCCCTTTTCTGATAACCCCACTTTTCTGAGTGAGAAGGGTTTTGATATTGTAGGGGTTACTTTGTTAAGTAATTACTTTCCATTATTTGTTAAATACTTTATCTTTTATTCATTGAAATTTGGTATATCAAAAAATTAAAATTGTATGATTAGATTTTCAATTTTCATCAAGAAAACAATTATTTAATTTTATAAATAAAATAATATTAAATATACCATACATTTTTGGCGATCCTGCATTGAACCAACAATTCAAATTTAAACTAATTAATATTATTAATAATTATTATGCAAATATAATTTATGTGCAAATAATTGTGTTTTGTAAGTGACGATCAAACATTGTGTCGATCATATTGGCACACGATTTTTTTTTTTAAAAGAGCATCAAAAACATCACTATGATACGGAGCTACTTAATTAAAGCATCTTAACTACATTCACTAATCAACAATATCATAGTGAAATTTATCAGCGATCAACTTCCGTTACGATGAAATCAGTTATTACAATAATCATCATTCAATCATAAATGAATTAAACACAATTGCAATAATTTAACTTAACGGTGATCTTTTCGCAACTAATCAGTAATATTACTACAACAACAATAATATCTACTTTATTGACCATTCACAAACGGATTTTTGTGATTATCATAAATTACCGGATCATCAAAGCAATCTATTTCTACAGTGTCAACATACAATTTGGATTATTTTATACTATTATACTTAATCTCAAACATCATATCAACAACCATTGGTCTCAATTTATTTACCGTCATCAAATAACCGGAGATCATAAACATCCTTTCATTCAAAAATTATATTGGTATTTTTTTTTTTTTTCAAAAACAACAACCACTTCTTTTTGGTGAGCTGTATTATTTCTATTAATAATTTTATATACATATCTATTAATATTCATATTTATATATATATTATTATCATATATATATATATATGTATATATTAAAATTTTAACAAATTAACTATTTATATTATTATTGTTCACTCCTTTTCCAATTTATTTGTATACCTAATTATTTTCACATTAATCATGAATCGTTCACCTATACGTACACGAACATATACATCCACAGATCCACAACAAGAAAATCAAAATCAGTTTGTAGATTTAAATAATACACAAACTATAAGTTCAAATCAGTTATTTCAAAATGAAAATATTAATAGATCTAAATCCTTAAAACTTCCTCAATTCTGGGAAGAATATCCTCAAACGTGGTTTCTTTTAGTTGAAGGACAATTTGAAATTAATCAGATTTTTGATGATAATCTAAAATTTCAAAATGTACTTATTTCGCTTCAACGTGATACAATTTCAAAAATTTTAGATGTAATTAATCCTCCACCTTTAATTAACAAATATGAAACTATCAAAAAAACTTTATGTGAAAGATATTCCCTTAGTGAAGAAAAGAGATTAGAACAATTATTTTCTAATACTGAATTAGGTGATCGTTCTCCGTCAGAACTTTTTCGACATATGAAATCTCTAACAGGTTCAAATTCAATAGTTAGCCAAGAATTATTATTTAAATTATGGATTAGAAAACTTCCCCAACAAATTCAAATTCACTTAACTTCTAGTAATAATCAAACTATAGATGAAATTATTATTTTAGCTGACAAACTTTTTGACATTCTTAATAAACCTCAATCTTCTAAATCAGCTTTTATAGCTAGCGTTGAAAATAATGTACTTTCTGAGTGTGTTAAAAATTTAACAGATTTAACTACTGTTATTTTCCAAAATTTAAATAACATAACATCTGATATTAATGACTTAAAATTACGATCAAGATCTAGAGAAAGAAATAATTCAAGATTTAGAAGATTTTCAAGATTTTCAAGATCTCGAAGTAACAATAATAATAATTATGATCAAATTTGTTGGTATCATAAGAAATTTAAACATAATGCCAACAAATGCATTCCACCTTGCAATTTTAACAAAAATAATATTCAATCTAATTCAAATAATTTAAACTAAAACGTTCCATTATGATGGTGGCTGATAATGGAAATGATGTGAAACCCTCTCGCCGCCTCTTTATTTATGATAAATTCAATAATTTAAATTTTTTAATTGACACTGGTGCAATAGTTTCAGTTGTTCCTTTTTCCAAATTCAAATCATATACAAGAAAATCTGATCTTAATTTAACGGCAGCTAATGGTTCTTCTATCAAAACTTTTGAAACTTAATTTAGGATTAAGACGTGATTTCGAATTTCCTTTTATATTAGCTGATATTTCAACTCCCATCATTGGTTGAAGGTTTTTGATTTCACCTACCTCTATACCAATTTTCAGCTCCCTACCTTAAACTGTTTTAGAGATAATCAGCTTTAAAAATTAAGGTTGTATGGGAGGTGCCACGCCCCCTTTTCTGATAACGCGACTTTTCTGAGTGAGAAGAGTTTTGATATCACCTACCTCTATACCAATTTTCAGCTCCCTACCTTGAACTGTTTTAGAGATAATCAGCTTTAAAAATTAAGGTTGTATGGGAGATGCCACGCCCCGTTTTCTGATAACCCCCACTTTTCTGAGTGAGAAGGTTTTTGATTTCACCCACCTCTATACCAATTTTCAGCTCCCTACCTTATACTGTTTTAGAGATAATCAGCTTTAAAAATTAAGGTTGTATGGGAGGTGCCACGCCCCGTTTTCTGATAACCCCCACTTTTCTGAGTGAGAAGGTTTTTGATTTCACCTACCTCTATACCAATTTTCAGCTCACTACCTTAAACTGTTTTAGAGATAATCAGCTTTAAAAATTAAGGTTGTATGGGAGGTGCCACGCACCCTTTTCTGATAACCCCCACTTTTCTGAGTGAGAAGGGTTTTGATATCACTTACATCTATACCAATTTTCAGCTCCCTACCTTAAACTGTTTTAGAGATAATCAGCTTTAAAAATTAAGGTTGTATGGGAGGTGCCACGCCCCCTTTTCTGATAACCCCACTTTTCTGAGTGAGAAGGGTTTTGATATTGTAGGGGTTACTTTGTTAAGTAATTACTTTCCATTATTTGTTAAATACTTTATCTTTTATTCATTGAAATTTGGTATATCAAAAAATTAAAATTGTATGATTAGATTTTCAATTTTCATCAAGAAAACAATTATTTAATTTTATAAATAAAATAATATTAAATATACCATACATTTTTGGCGATCCTGCATTGAACCAACAATTCAAATTTAAACTAATTAATATTATTAATAATTATTATGCAAATATAATTTATGTGCAAATAATTGTGTTTTGTAAGTGACGATCAAACATTGTGTCGATCATATTGGCACACGATTTTTTTTTTTAAAAGAGCATCAAAAACATCACTATGATACGGAGCTACTTAATTAAAGCATCTTAACTACATTCACTAATCAACAATATCATAGTGAAATTTATCAGCGATCAACTTCCGTTACGATGAAATCAGTTATTACAATAATCATCATTCAATCATAAATGAATTAAACACAATTGCAATAATTTAACTTAACGGTGATCTTTTCGCAACTAATCAGTAATATTACTACAACAACAATAATATCTACTTTATTGACCATTCACAAACGGATTTTTGTGATTATCATAAATTACCGGATCATCAAAGCAATCTATTTCTACAGTGTCAACATACAATTTGGATTATTTTATACTATTATACTTAATCTCAAACATCATATCAACAACCATTGGTCTCAATTTATTTACCGTCATCAAATAACCGGAGATCATAAACATCCTTTCATTCAAAAATTATATTGGTATTTTTTTTTTTTTTTTCAAAAACAACAACCACTTCTTTTTGGTGAGCTGTATTATTTCTATTAATAATTTTATATACATATCTTTTAATATTCATATTTATATATATATTATTATCATATATATATATATATGTATATATTAAAATTTTAACAAATTAACTATTTATATTATTATTGTTCACTCCTTTTCCAATTTATTTGTATACCTAATTATTTTCACATTAATCATGAATCGTTCACCTATACGTACACGAACATATACATCCACAGATCCACAACAAGAAAATCAAAATCAGTTTGTAGATTTAAATAATACACAAACTATAAGTTCAAATCAGTTATTTCAAAATGAAAATATTAATAGATCTAAATCCTTAAAACTTCCTCAATTCTGGGAAGAATATCCTCAAACGTGGTTTCTTTTAGTTGAAGGACAATTTGAAATTAATCAGATTTTTGATGATAATCTAAAATTTCAAAATGTACTTATTTCGCTTCAACGTGATACAATTTCAAAAATTTTAGATGTAATTAATCCTCCACCTTTAATTAACAAATATGAAACTATCAAAAAAACTTTATGTGAAAGATATTCCCTTAGTGAAGAAAAGAGATTAGAACAATTATTTTCTAATACTGAATTAGGTGATCGTTCTCCGTCAGAACTTTTTCGACATATGAAATCTCTAACAGGTTCAAATTCAATAGTTAGCCAAGAATTATTATTTAAATTATGGATTAGAAAACTTCCCCAACAAATTCAAATTCACTTAACTTCTAGTAATAATCAAACTATAGATGAAATTATTATTTTAGCTGACAAACTTTTTGACATTCTTAATAAACCTCAATCTTCTAAATCAGCTTTTATAGCTAGCGTTGAAAATAATGTACTTTCTGAGTGTGTTAAAAATTTAACAGATTTAACTACTGTTATTTTCCAAAATTTAAATAACATAACATCTGATATTAATGACTTAAAATTACGATCAAGATCTAGAGAAAGAAATAATTCAAGATTTAGAAGATTTTCAAGATTTTCAAGATCTCGAAGTAACAATAATAATAATTATGATCAAATTTGTTGGTATCATAAGAAATTTAAACATAATGCCAACAAATGCATTCCACCTTGCAATTTTAACAAAAATAATATTCAATCTAATTCAAATAATTTAAACTAAAACGTTCCATTATGATGGTGGCTGATAATGGAAATGATGTGAAACCCTCTCGCCGCCTCTTTATTTATGATAAATTCAATAATTTAAATTTTTTAATTGACACTGGTGCAATAGTTTCAGTTGTTCCTTTTTCCAAATTCAAATCATATACAAGAAAATCTGATCTTAATTTAACGGCAGCTAATGGTTCTTCTATCAAAACTTTTGAAACTTAATTTAGGATTAAGACGTGATTTCGAATTTCCTTTTATATTAGCTGATATTTCAACTCCCATCATTGGTGCAAATTTTTTAGAAAAATTCGGTATATTAGTTGATATTAAAAATAGAGAAATAATAGATTCAACTACTAAATTAAAAGTCTCTGGATCTTCAGGTTATTGTGATATATTCTCACTTAAGATATCATTCCCTGAAAATAAGTTTACTAAAATTCTTGATGAATTCCCTTCTATTACCTGTGAACCAGATTACACTAAATCAGTGCAACATCAAACAGTTCACAGGATTGAAACAGAAGGAATTTTACCTTTCTCAAAACCTAGACGTCTTGATCCAATTAAATTAAAAATAGCAAAAACGGAATTTGAATATTTAGTTAAAACTGGAATATGTAGACCTTCTAATTCTCACATTGCTTCTCCTCTACATTTGGTTCCAAAAAAAGATCCAAATGATTGGAGACCTTGTGGAGATTATAGAAGACTCAATTTTATAACTATACCAGACCGTTATCCATTACCTCATATTCATGATTTAACAATTGACTTAAAGAATAAACACATATTTTCCAAAATTGATTTAGTCCGTGCTTATCATCAAATACCAATGGCCGAAGAAGACATTCATAAAACTGCAATAACCACACCTTTTGGAATGTTTGAATTTATTCGTATGCCTTTTGGTTTACGTAACAGTGCACAAACATTTCAAAGATTTATAAACGAAGTATTTTCAGGTCTAGAATTTGTTTTTGTCTATATTGATGACATTCTTGTTGCAAGTGATAATGAAGAGCAACACATAGAACATTTAAAATCCGTATTTGAAAGACTTCAAAAATATAATTTGAATATTAAGCCAAATAAATGCATTTTCGGTACAAATAAATTAGACTTCCTCAGTTATGAAATTTCATGTAATGAAATTAAACCTTCTTCCGAACGAGTTGAAACAATCATTAATTTTGAAAAACCACTTTCAATCAAAAAATTGCAAAAGTTCCTAGGCATGGTTAATTATTACCATAGATATGTTAAAATGTTAGCAACAGAACTATGCCCGTTACATGAAATGTTAACATTTACTATTAAACATAAACTTAAAGAACTTAATTGGTCTGAGAAAACAACTAATGCTTTTGAAAATGTTAAAAAACTTTTTGCCCAAAAAACATTACTTACACATTGTGATAAAAATGGTCAACTATCACTTGCAGTAGATGCATCAAATGTAGCAATTGGTGCAGTTTTACAACAAATTAGTAATAACACTTTAGAACCACTTGCATATTTTTCACGTAAATTATCTACTACAGAAAGCAAATATTCTACTTTTGACAGAGAACTTTTGGCAATATACAATTCAATTAAACATTTTAAGCATTTTCTTGAAGGCCGAAAATTTACTGTATTCAGGGATCATAAACCCTTAACACACATTCTTAATTCAAAAGCAGATAAATCACCTCGACAAATTAGACATCTCGAATACATCGCACAATTCACAAGTGACATTCAATACATTTCTGGCAAAGATAATATAGTTGCTGATACTCTTTCACGAATTCCAGATATAAACACAATTTTGTCTCAAGATATACAATTACAAACATTATATGAAGAACAACAAAAAGATAAAATTTTACATGAAATTATTTCTAACAAAAATTCTAAAAATAATTTAAAACAAATAAATATACCAGTCCTTAATCTTAACATTTGGTGTGACATTACTCAACAACCTTTTAGACCATTTGTTCCAAATTCAATGAGGAGAATTATTTTTGATAAAATTCATTCATTATCACATCCAAGTTTTCGAACAACTAGACGTTTAATTCAATCAAAATATTATTGGCCTAATATGCGTAAATAAATTAACAATTGGACTTCAACTTGTATCAGTTGTCAAAAATCTAAAATTTAGAAACATACAAAATCTATCGTAGACAAAATTAGTATACCTAATGGGCGATTTGAACATATACATATGGACCTTGTTGGTCCATTACCTATGTCAAAAGAAAATCGTTTCATTTTAACTATAATAGATAGAAATACACGCTGGCCAGAAGCTTATCCAATTAAAGACATTTCTGCTCCTACAATTACAACAACTTTTGTTCAAAATTATATTCATCGTTTTGGCATTCCACTTAAAATAACTGTAGATCAAGGATCTCAATTCACATCAAAATTATTCACTGAATTAACTAAATTGATAGGGTCACATAAAATTCATACGTCTCCTTATCATCCTCAATCAAATGGAATGATTGAAAGGTTTCACAGAACTTTGAAAACTGCTATTACAGCTTCAGGAGATTCCGTACACTGGTCTGATATTCTTCCTTGGATTCTACTAGGACTTCGTACTTCTATTAAGGAAGATTTGAAATGGGTCCTGCAGAATTAGTATATGGTCAAACTCTTAGATTACCAGGTGAATTAGTTATTTCAAATAATAATAATAACAGTGAAAATGATAATTCAATTGAAATGATTACTAAATTAAGAGAATATTTTTCACATATCAGATCGAAATTTTTACATCACAATAAAGAATATTCTTTTATTCCAAAAAATTTAAAATCTTGTGAATATGTCTTTCTTAAAGTTATTCACAAATCTAATTTACAACCACCTTATGAAGGACCATTCAAAGTTATATCTAAACATGAAAAAGTGTTTAAAATTCAATATGGAAATAATATTAAAACTGTTTCCATAGATTTACTTAAACCTGCAAATATTATCCACGACTCTACACAAAATACTAATACATTTACACTTTCTAATAACAAAAAGAAAATAACATTCAATATTAATTAATATACTTTTTATTGGAGGGGGAGTATATGTAGGGGTTACTTTGTTAAGTAATTACTTTCCATTATTTGTTAAATACTTTATCTTTTATTCATTGAAATTTTGGTATATCAAAAAATTAAAATTGTATGATTAGATTTTCAATTTTCACCATACCATACAGATATCACTTACCTCTATACCAATTTTCAGCTCCCTACCTTGAACTGTTTTAGAGATAATCAGCTTTAAAAATTAAGGTTGTACGGGAGATGCCACGCCCCCTTTTCTGATAACCCCCACTTTTCTGACTGAGAAGGGTTTTGATATCACTTACCTCTATACCAATTTTCAGCTCCCTACCTTAAACTGTTTTAGAGATAATCAGCTTTAAAAATTAAGGTTGTATGGGAGGTGCCACGCTCGTTTTCTGATAACCCCCACTTTTCTGAGTGAGAAGGGGTTTGATATCACCTACCTCTATACCAATTTTCAGCTCCCTACCTTGAACTGTTTTAGAGATAATCAGCTTTAAAAATTAAGTTTGTATGCGAGGTGCCACGCCCCCTTTTCTGATAACCCCCACTTTTCTGAATGAGAAGGGTTTTGATATCACCTACCTCTATACCAATTTTCAGTTCCCTACCTTAAACTGTTTTAGAGATAATCAGCTTTAAAAATTAAGGTTGTATGGGAGGTGCCACGCCCCCTTTTCTGATAACCCCCACTTTTCTGAGTTAGAAGGGGTTTGATATCACCTACCACTATACCAATTTTCAGCTCCCTACCTTGAACTGTTTTAGAGATAATCAGCTTTAAAAATTAAGGTTGTATGGGAGGTGCCACGCCCCCCTAATATTTTTAAATTTTTTCTTCGACTAAACCTTCGCGAGGTAACAACAAACAAACCCCCCTAAGGAAGTATTTGATTTGGTTCAGCCGTTTTCAAGTTTTAGCGTTTCAATTAAATAGCAAATCATTTTTATATATATAGATGTGAACAAATCTTTTATTTCCACTTTCGAATTCATAATCTAAATGCTAAAACATCCCAAGAAGCAAAAAATATTGTTCCAAGGGTTCAGCGAGTTCATCATCCAGCATACGTCATGGTTTGGTGGGGAGTGTCGCATAAAGGCGTAACTTCACTGCATTTTTGTGAAAAGGGCGTGAAAACTGGAGCAAAATCTATCAACAAGACGTCTTGGAAGGCGTGGTGGGAAATTTGACAACAACACTCTTTAACGGAGAGCACTGGGTTTTTCAGCAAGACTCTGCACCAGCACATAAAGCTAAAACAACCCAAGAGTGGTTACGCCGTAATATTCCTGCCTTCATTTCTGCTGAAGACTTAAATCCTCTCGACTACAAACTATGGTCAGAATTAGAGCACATGGCTTGCAAAAGGTTCGCCACCGAAATTTGGAGAGTCTCTAGAAAGCACTGGTTACGGCAGCTTCATCTATATCACCGGAAACTATACGTGCCGCTATAGCCGAATGGCCAGACCGTTTAAGAGCCTGTATTAAGGCAAAAGGCGATCATTTTGAATAATTTTTTTTTATAATAAATACCATTAACATTCATTCAATATAATAAAACTGCAATAAAATCTAAAAATCCCCTCATTAATTTTTTAAATTATTTTAAAATTGTAACAGAACTTATGGCCGGACCAAGTATAGATAAAACCAAAATAAGATGAACGCAAAATTAAAAGGAGTATTAAAATAAATGTAACATTTATACTATTAGTCATTTAACGCCTTTTCTCTTTAAGGCAAGAAATGTTTGAATTAGGAACTGTGCAGTAGACATATACGCCGCCGATTGACGCCGCCGCCGCCGCGCCGATTACCTTCATAATCGGCCGCCGCCGCCATAATCCATGAAATCGGCGTATCGGCGCGGCGGCGTGCGCTGGCGCGCCATACCCGTATGGAGCGAGATGTGTACATATTTTCCTAGTTTTGCTAACTGCTAAAGTTCTTCAAAATTAAAAAAAAAAAAAAAGGAACCAATCGACGTGTTTTGACCTCAGGAACACGAAGCTGAATGCGGAAGTGTTTTATTTTTTGCCGGTTAAAAGTTATTAACAAAAACTTTGGCTGTTCCCTACTTTACTAGCCTCAGTCCTAAAGAATTTAAGCTACTGGAAAATTTCAGTTCGTTGGCTTACATAATTTTTTCTCAGATACGGAACTTTTCTTGGAACTCTTCCATTTAGTCCTACTTCTCGAGGTCTGTTGCTAATTGTTCTACTCAAAACTGCGCCATTTCAACCCTCCTTGATATCATTAGATGCCGAAAATGATCCCAAACATGCCTCCAGAATCGAAAACTCATGGTTTGAACGTAAGAAAGTTGCTGTTTTTGAGTAGCCCTCACAGTTGTCGAACCTCAGCCCTATAGGGAATATTAAAGAAGACGATGGGGGATCAAAAATGGAAAAATAAGCAAGAGTTATGGAAAAAAATTAAAGAAGCTTGGTACTTAATACCAGTTGCAAATTGCGCTGATTTGGTCAACCCTATGCCACGAAGAAGTAAGGAAGTTATAAAAAATAAAGGAGCTTCAACTAAACATTAGTTTAAATCTAGCTGCAGCAGTAATATTGTAGTTTATTTGAAAAAACAATCGAATTTAAAGTTTGTCCCTATTATTATTTCCAACTTAAATTATACATTTCATTATTTTTATTCATAAAAATTAAATTATTATACAAAAACCACCCCAGAGTCATTGAAGCATGTCCTCTCCGTGTAAGCATCAATATATGGTAATTATTAGGGCATGGAATTTAATGTACTAAAAAATAAAAAATATGCGCATAAAAATGCAGCAAAAACTGAAAAATATGCATGAAAAATCAAAATAAAATGCATTAATTCAAATTTTTCAACTTCAGATAATTCATGTTTATTGAAGTTACAATAGTTAAATAAATTAGGTACAAACATTTTTTAATTCAATTTTGCTCTTACGTTGTACGTTTATACATATGTATGTTTATATATATATATATAGATACATAAATTCAGTCTTGAACATTTCATAATTTGCAAAGGTTAATCCTTAATCAACGATTCATTAGCGTACACAATGAAATATTTTTTCATATTCTCAAAAAGAAAACTTTGCTGATTCGGTCGAAAAAAGCTCTTATACATAGAAAACGAACGTTCTATATCCACAGAGGTAATAGGAGCATGTTTGAAAACGGCTCTTTGTCGACAGGTATGCACCGTATCGAAAATACTAATAATAGCCGTGTTCACACGAAACTATTCGTCGTCAGATGGCTCTTATGCATGAATTTCGTTTGTATAAAACTGTCAACTGGAACTGTTTTAGAGATAATCAGCTTTAAAAATTAAGGTTGTATGGGAGGTGCCACGCCCCCCTAATATTTTTAAATTTTTTCTTCGACTAAACCTTCGCGAGGTAACAACAAACAAACCCCCCTAAGGAAGTATTTGATTTGGTTCAGCCGTTTTCAAGTTTTAGCGTTTCAATTAAATAGCAAATCATTTTTATATATATAGATGTGAACAAATCTTTTATTTCCACTTTCGAATTCATAATCTAAATGCTAAAACATCCCAAGAAGCAAAAAATATTGTTCCAAGGGTTCAGCGAGTTCATCATCCAGCATACGTCATGGTTTGGTGGGGAGTGTCGCATAAAGGCGTAACTTCACTGCATTTTTGTGAAAAGGGCGTGAAAACTGGAGCAAAATCTATCAACAAGACGTCTTGGAAGGCGTGGTGGGAAATTTGACAACAACACTCTTTAACGGAGAGCACTGGGTTTTTCAGCAAGACTCTGCACCAGCACATAAAGCTAAAACAACCCAAGAGTGGTTACGCCGTAATATTCCTGCCTTCATTTCTGCTGAAGACTTAAATCCTCTCGACTACAAACTATGGTCAGAATTAGAGCACATGGCTTGCAAAAGGTTCGCCACCGAAATTTGGAGAGTCTCTAGAAAGCACTGGTTACGGCAGCTTCATCTATATCACCGGAAACTATACGTGCCGCTATAGCCGAATGGCCAGACCGTTTAAGAGCCTGTATTAAGGCAAAAGGCGATCATTTTGAATAATTTTTTTTTATAATAAATACCATTAACATTCATTCAATATAATAAAACTGCAATAAAATCTAAAAATCCCCTCATTAATTTTTTAAATTATTTTAAAATTGTAACAGAACTTATGGCCGGACCAAGTATAGATAAAACCAAAATAAGATGAACGCAAAATTAAAAGGAGTATTAAAATAAATGTAACATTTATACTATTAGTCATTTAACGCCTTTTCTCTTTAAGGCAAGAAATGTTTGAATTAGGAACTGTGCAGTAGACATATACGCCGCCGATTGACGCCGCCGCCGCCGCGCCGATTACCTTCATAATCGGCCGCCGCCGCCATAATCCATGAAATCGGCGTATCGGCGCGGCGGCGTGCGCTGGCGCGCCATACCCGTATGGAGCGAGATGTGTACATATTTTCCTAGTTTTGCTAACTGCTAAAGTTCTTCAAAATTAAAAAAAAAAAAAAGGAACCAATCGACGTGTTTTGACCTCAGGAACACGAAGCTGAATGCGGAAGTGTTTTATTTTTTGCCGGTTAAAAGTTATTAACAAAAACTTTGGCTGTTCCCTACTTTACTAGCCTCAGTCCTAAAGAATTTAAGCTACTGGAAAATTTCAGTTCGTTGGCTTACATAATTTTTTCTCAGATACGGAACTTTTCTTGGAACTCTTCCATTTAGTCCTACTTCTCGAGGTCTGTTGCTAATTGTTCTACTCAAAACTGCGCCATTTCAACCCTCCTTGATATCATTAGATGCCGAAAATGATCCCAAACATGCCTCCAGAATCGAAAACTCATGGTTTGAACGTAAGAAAGTTGCTGTTTTTGAGTAGCCCTCACAGTTGTCGAACCTCAGCCCTATAGGGAATATTAAAGAAGACGATGGGGGATCAAAAATGGAAAAATAAGCAAGAGTTATGGAAAAAAATTAAAGAAGCTTGGTACTTAATACCAGTTGCAAATTGCGCTGATTTGGTCAACCCTATGCCACGAAGAAGTAAGGAAGTTATAAAAAATAAAGGAGCTTCAACTAAACATTAGTTTAAATCTAGCTGCAGCAGTAATATTGTAGTTTATTTGAAAAAACAATCGAATTTAAAGTTTGTCCCTATTATTATTTCCAACTTAAATTATACATTTCATTATTTTTATTCATAAAAATTAAATTATTATACAAAAACCACCCCAGAGTCATTGAAGCATGTCCTCTCCGTGTAAGCATCAATATATGGTAATTATTAGGGCATGGAATTTAATGTACTAAAAAATAAAAAATATGCGCATAAAAATGCAGCAAAAACTGAAAAATATGCATGAAAAATCAAAATAAAATGCATTAATTCAAATTTTTCAACTTCAGATAATTCATGTTTATTGAAGTTACAATAGTTAAATAAATTAGGTACAAACATTTTTTAATTCAATTTTGCTCTTACGTTGTACGTTTATACATATGTATGTTTATATATATATATATAGATACATAAATTCAGTCTTGAACATTTCATAATTTGCAAAGGTTAATCCTTAATCAACGATTCATTAGCGTACACAATGAAATATTTTTTCATATTCTCAAAAAGAAAACTTTGCTGATTCGGTCGAAAAAAGCTCTTATACATAGAAAACGAACGTTCTATATCCACAGAGGTAATAGGAGCATGTTTGAAAACGGCTCTTTGTCGACAGGTATGCACCGTATCGAAAATACTAATAATAGCCGTGTTCACACGAAACTATTCGTCGTCAGATGGCTCTTATGCATGAATTTCGTTTGTATAAAACTGTCAACTGGCAAATTACAAAAATAGGCAATATAATGCGAAATATGTAATAAAAAAATGCAAACAACGCAAAATATGTAAAAATATGCATATATGACCAAAATATGCAAAATATGCAAAAACATTTGAATACCATTTTTAAGACAATTTCACGATTCGCAAAGATTGTTTATTTATTTGGCTCTACCTAAATCTAAGAAAAACATGTATTTGCATAGATTTCCATGCCCTGGTAATTATTATTTGGTCTTAAAATGAAATAAATGGAGAATTGCAAAATTTTGTCCCTATTATTTTTTCCAACACTGTATATAGGTACATATATATTTTTTAAAGTGCCTTATATATATATAAATATGTACATATGTAAATATATGTATTCATGTTTATTATCATACAAAATAAGCAAATGAATTTAAATTTACCCTTACATATAGATTTGTATATATCTATATCTATATATACATATATAAATGATTTGGTATTTAATTGTAACGCTAAAACTTGAAAACGGCTGAACCAAATCAAATACTTCCTTAGGGGGGTTTGTTTGTTGTTACCCCGCGAAGGTTTAGTCGGAGAAAAAATAAAAAAATGTTAGGGGGGCGTGGCACCTCCCATACCACCTTAATTTTTAAAGCTGATTATCTCTAAAACAGTTTAAGGTAGGGAGCTGAAAATTGGTATAGAGGTAGGAGATATCAAAACCCTTCTCACTCAGAAAAGTGGGGGTTGTCAGAAAAGGGGGCGTGGCACCTCCCATACAACCTTAATTTTTAAAGCTGATTATCTCTAAAACAGTTCAAGGTAGGGAGCTGAAAATTGGTATAGAGCTAAATGATATCAAAACCATTCCCACGCATAAAAGTGGGGGTTAGCGGAAAAAGGGGCGTAGCACCTCCCATACAAACTTAATTTTTCATGCTGAATATCTCTAAAATTGTTTACGCTAGGGGCTTGGAAATTGGTGTGGAGATAAACGATAACAATTCCATATTAACGCAAAATAATAGGAGTTATACGAAAAGGGGGCGTGGCACTTCCCAACAACACTTAATTTTTTAAGCTGAATACATTTAAAAGGATTTAAGTCAGGGACCTGGAAATTGGTACAGAGCTATATGATATCAAAATAATTTTTGCGCATAAAAGTGTAGGTTATCGGAAAAGGGGGCGTGGCACCTCCCATACAAACTTAATTTTTCAAGCTGAAAATCTATAAAAGCGTTTAAGGTTGGGACCTGAAAATTGATCAGGAGATTAACGATATCAATAGCGTGCTTATGAAAAAAACAGTAGTTTTGGAAAAGGGGGCGTGGCACCTCCCATGCGTTCTTAATTTTTAAGGCTAAATATCCTTAAAAGCATTCATGGCATGTACATTAGGCATATAACATATGTTGACGAAAAATTTGGCATACCACCACGCGGTGGCAAATATTGTATGTACAAGTAATGAATATCACTTTTCTATGTGATTTCGGTTCAAGAACGTTTCGCGCACAGCTGTGTTATTATTATATTGAATCAGAATTTTCTGAAGAAAAAATAGTTTGGGGTGGGTGGGGCACTTCCCTTAGGTCCATTAAAAGGCGTTTGGAATAATAGGAAGATTATTAGTTAAATAAATATCTATTATTATGAAGAAAAACGTGTACACTGTACAAAACTTTTTGTTTTTTCAGCAGTTCTGATAAAAAAGTTATTTCGGTTTGCGCGGAAACTTTTTTGCAATTTCGCAAAAAAAAAAATAATGGGGTTCATACTTTACCGAGTCATTTTGCATATTGTTGTTGCAGTTGTGTGGCTAATCTTTTTAACATAATTTTTTTTTGTGTTTTTTGCGTTCTTTATTTTGCACTTTTTCATTTACATTTTTATATCCTCTTTCTCTTGTCACAGCTGTTTGCGTCTGCTTTTTAAGCGTCTTGCTGTGCATCTCAAACTGCTCACTGTCATATACACTACACTACTTTCCAAACAGTCACTAACTTACTAACTTTACAGTCTTTCAAACTGTTCGTAGCTATTAACCCTTTCGGTTCTATCATTCGTTTTGACACTTATTTAATTTCTCTCTGATTGTTTACTTTTTATTATCTGTAATACAATTTTATACTCTAAATATGTCTTGCATATATAAAAACTGTTCTGTTAAAAGTGAGTCCGAGCGTTTCGTGTCTTGTTGGCTGTGTGATGGGTTAGCTCATATAAAATGTGCAGGCATAACAGGCAGAATGCTGGATTTGATTAATGACAGAAAGGGCTTGCGTTGGTCATGCGTGAATTGTAGGTCGACCGAAGTAGATCTTTCTAAACTTTTCAGCCAAACGAGAAGTGGTTTCTCTGAGATTGGAAAAGAGCTACTTTCTTTGACTGAAAAATTCAAGCACTACGAAAATCTGTTTAATTCATTTAAATGCCTAGAACTCTCTTCTTCATCATCGGCATCTTTACCTTCTTTACTTGGTACGACGGGTGATTCCACTTCTGCACCACGTAATGTGCCAATGTTGAAAAATCTTCAGTTAAATCCTGTACAACCACAGGAGGAACTTATTGACTTAGCTTCACCGAATCCGCATACTGTGGGGTCTTGTTCTACAAAGGACTCATCTTCTAATTCTAGGTCTTCTAATGCACCTCTCGAAAGTATTTCGGTACAATCAACTATGCCCGAAACGACTGAACCAATTGTTAATAAGTTGGTTGTCGTTCCTCCGAAGAAATCAATATTCGTATCTAGGTTTGATAAAGACACAACCGCGGATGATCTAAAGGGCTATATTTCGTCCAAAATCTCTACTGGAAATATTTTTATCAAAAAATTCAACTTTTCATACACAAGAGACATTTCTTCTTTTAAAATTGATGTATCTCCTCAAGATTATCAAACTTTACTGAACAGTTCATTTTGGCCACCTGGTGCTTTTGTTCGCGAGTTTGAAAACAGGCCTAAAATACATGGTCACAATACGGCGAAAATTTCTCGTACTGCTTCAAAAAACTGAGTATAACCTTAAATTCCGCATTAAATATTTTCTATCAAAATGTCAGGGGCCTGAACACCAAATTAAGTGATTTTTATTTAAAAACGATTGACAGCGTCTATAATGTAATTTCTTTTACCGAAACATGGCTTAAGCCCCATGTTTTTGATTCTGAAATCTTTTGTAACCATTATCAGGTGTATAGAAATGATCGCGTAAACAGAATCGGCGGTGGTGTCTTGTTTGCTGTAAAGTCCTCATTACATTCTGAGGTGGTCAGTACACCTAATATTGGTGGTGTGGAGTCGATTTGCATTCGAATAAAGCAAGGAAAGGATTGGATTTATTTATTTGCTTGCTATATCCCGCCAGCCTGCAATATAAGCGTGTATATGGAATTAGCATCTGTGCTTAAAGATGTACACGCGCTGATGAACTCCTCTGACTCTATGCTTGTGTTAGGCGATTTTAATCTTCCGTGCATTTCTTGGAGCGTTTCAGAGGAGAATATTATTCCGAACTCATCGAGATCGGACATGAATAGCTTTTTCGATCAGATTGCCGATCTTTCCCTCAACCAGGTGAACATATTTCAGAATGCGTTCGGGAAAATCTTAGACTTAGTTTTTATAGATGATAGCTCTAAGTATGTCCTTCACCGCTGTGACCCTCTTGTTCTACCGGAGGACTTATACCACCCTTCTCTAGAGATTACATACGAAATTGTAAACAATATTAATGGCTGCATTTCTGTTTCAGCTAACACAAGTACATATTATAATTTTTCCAAGGCCAACTTTGAAAAACTTAATCATGAGTTAGCTAGTTTAACATGGCCAAAATTTAATAACGATGTCGAGCAAAACGTTTTACTTTTTAATAAAATTATTCATTGAAATACTTGTGCCTAAACGTGTTCGTGAGTACAGTGAGCCATTACAACCTTGGTTCACAAAAGAGCTTAAAACTTTAAAAAAATAAGAAATCCCGATTTTTCAAATCATACAAGAAATCGGGCTTGCATGCCGACTACTTAAAGTATGCTGAGCTTAGACGCCAATACTTTGTGTTAAATAAAAAATGCTATAGAGCTTATATACGTAAAATTAAGTCTAATTTTATTCGTAATCCAAAATCGTTTTACAGTTTCGTAAACTCCAAGAGAAAAGTTAATGGCTTTCCGTCTGCTATGAGATATCAAGACAACACTTAAAGTGATAGTCAAGAAATTTCCAATCTTTTTGCACAATTTTTCAAACATAATTATTCCAACATAGAAGAACTTCCATTTCGTAACTTTCCATATCGATTATATCCTAATACATCAATTTACAAACCATATATATCTGCAGATGACGTGTTATCAGCTTTATTATCATTAAAAGAGTCATTTAGTTATGGTCCTGACCAGATACCAACATGTTTTCTAAAAAAATGTGCCATAAACCTGTTTAAACCACTAACTGCATTATTGTTCCTTAGAACAAGGCATTTTCCCTATGCTCTGGAAAGAGTCATTCATTATCCCCCTTCATAAAAGCGGGAGTAGGTCCTCCATAGAAAATTATCGAGGTATAGCAAATATTTCGGCTATTCCTAAATTATTTGAATCAATAGTTACCAATAGATTGTCTCATTCAACGTCCTCATTAATTTGTGATTCCCAACACGGTTTCTGTAAGGGTAAATCAACGGTCAAAAACCCACTGAAGTTTACCACTAGTGTTTCTAATGGATTTTCTCAAAACTTGCCCACTGATGTTATATACACGGACTTCAGCAAAGCATTTGATTTGCTGATTCTTAAACTTGATCTTCTTGGCTTTCAGCCCAGCCTTTTGCAATGGATATCTTCATATCTTTTAAATAGAACACAAAGGGTGATTTTCAAAAATGCTTACTCGTCTATTATTAATGTTACTTCAGGAGTTCCTCAAGGCAGTCACCTTGGCCCGATTCTGGTTTTGCTATTTATTAACGATATAACTACTACAATTAAACACTCAAAAATTTCATTGTATGCGGACGACGTAAAGCTTTTTAGATCAATCTCTTCATTTGATGATAGAACTTTGCTTCAGGAAGATTTAAATTCCTTAGTTTCTTGGTGTGACACTAACTTAATGCCACTTAACCTCAATAAATGTGCGCTTTTCCCGGAAAACCGTACAGCCAGCTTCTTATGCAATAAATGGCTTAGGCCTCGAACAAGTAAATGAGTTTGTGGATTTAGGTGTAATAATGGACTGCAAACTTAGTTTTAACATTCATATTAATGCTACAGCAAATAAGGCAAGAGGTATCTTAGCGTTTGTAAAACGTTGGTCAAAGGAATTCAGCGACCCATACATAACTAAAACACTCTTTACAACTTTAGTAAGACCTATATTGGAATATGGTTCCATAGTTTGGAATCCATACTATCAGATTCACTCTGATCGCTTAGAGTCAGTCCAAAAACAGTTTTTGCTTTTTGCTTTAAGAAATTTGCCTTGGGATTCTGGTTACAATCTTCCACCGTATACTAGCCGTTTAAAACTCCTTAATCTTCCGACTCTTGCAAGTCGACGAGAAATGTTAGGGGTAATATTTATCGTTAAGCTCTTGAATGACTTAATTCTTTCTCCTTTCTTGCTAGCTGAAATAAACTTTAACATTCCTTCTCGTTCAACAAGACACTTCAACCCTATCTACTTAAAGCAGTGTAAATCAAACTTTGAATTAAATGAACCTTTCCGGGGTTTATGTAAGAGCCTTAATTCCTATTCCAGCTTTTTAGATATTTCGGACTCACTTTTCATTATAAGGGAAAAAATACTGTCTTATCTTAACACATAGTAGCGATTATTCTGTTATAATTCTCAAGACTAACTTCAAATGTACTATACTCAGCTGATGATTTTATTTCTCTGTAGCTGAGCAGTTTAAAATCTCGACGCTTAACAAACTCCTGCCACTCAACACCTCGGCATTTTATGTAAATAAAAAATATCCGTACGTCATGCGGGTGCGCCTCTCGTGCGGTCGGGCGGGATTGGAGGGCGTGGGTTATTATTATTATTATTATTATTTATGCTCTATTCAACTATGGTATGCCGTTTTTCGTATTTGCAAAAATTTTAAAAAGTTATATGCCTAATGTACATAGAAATCACTATGCAGATATACGATATCAATACCATGTTCACCCAAAAAAAAAAAAGATTTATCGAAAAATGGGGCATTGCACCTTCCATACGTACTAAACTTTTGATGCTGAATATATCTAAAAGGGTTGGAGGAGGGGCCTGAAACCCATTATGGAGGTATACTATATCAATCCTCTTACTTACTTAGTGAAAATAGCCAATATTCAGTGAAAATAAATATCCGGAACAGAAAACTAAAAATGTTGTGTATCGTGCAGCCTTAAACTGAATACTAAAATTATATATTTTTGAAGTTGTATACACAATGAAGTAGTGAAAAATCGTTAATTTTCTATTAAAAATAATACCGGTGTAATAACAATTTTTGAAATGAAATTAATAAAAAAATCTATTTTGGGCAGAACGAAGTTTGCCGGGTCAGCTAGTTCTTTAATATTTATTTTCTTTATTTTATATTTTAGTTTATGTAACAATTGTTTTTTGCTGTTAATAAAAAAGTTTCAACAATTTAAGGTGGAAATTAGTTTATTTATTCCATTCAGCCAGCGATAATAAGGTAACTAAATAAAATTAATATTTGAATAAGGATTGTGATTTGTAGATTTGGGGCAGGCGCGCCGGCGCGAAAAAGCACGCCGGCGTCGCCGCCGCCGCCGAAATGTTTTTGGAATAGCGCCGCCGCCGCCGGAATCACTGTCGGCGTATATGTCTACTGTGCAGTAATTTTGTCAAATCTGTAGCGAGAATAAAAATCCTCCTCCTCTGAATCGAATGGATTGAATCTATTCTTATATACTGTCATCGTTAATGATTTCGAAATCGCGATCAATGCTTGCTTAATATTCGCACATCGAAAATTTACCAAAAAGAGCATTTCATTCGTTCTTGACCGCTTAGTAATAGGTTTAGTACCAGCTTTTAGCAACTTTAAATTTAAAGTCGACTTTAAGAGTAAAAGTCGGTATTAAATCGACTATGACGACGATAAAGTACACTTTAAGTTAAAGTCGACTTTAACTTATTTAGAGCCGACTTTATTTTTACTATGGTTATGCGCTGATGATTTTAAGAGCTACCGGTAGTCCGGACCGCTGCACAGCGAGTATTTCTGCCATGAAAAAGCTTCTCACAAACAATGCATTCGCCGTTCGGGGCCGGCATAAAACTGTAGGTCCACCCAATTAGTAGGAAAAACAAAAAAAGGAGCACACCTCGAATTGTGAGAGAAGCTCGGTCATAAAACTCGTCTGAGTTATAATGGCGCCATTGTATTATTAGTAACCATTTCGAAAAGAAATCGCAAATTGTGGGGTCACGATCCTGATGATTTCGGTACATATTTTAGTGGTTCTGTCACGCATCCTTCTGGTACATTCACATGGCTCAAAATTTTACTACCCTGCAGGCAGAAAAAAATTAATCTCTACATATAGTTTACTTTTAACTGGTTATTTTGAGACAATTGAAAAAATAACCAATTTGTATGAAACAGCAAGAAACCCATTTTCGTTAGTTGCTTTGTCATTCAGGAATATCATAAAAAAAAACGTAGTGTGCATTGAAAAAGGCTTTCAAATGCCTGCTGAAAGTATTTTTATTCAAAAATATTTAAACTGATAAAATTTTGCTGCGAAAATTCATTTTTGGATTTGGGAAGCGAAGGAATGGAAGAATATCGAAATTTTTGCGAATTCCAAGAATGTAAACATGTATGTATGTATGTAACAGTAACATCTGCAACCATTTCCCTTGTATTTTTTGTATAACTTTCTAAAAATGAATTATGTTATATTTTGGAATCAATTATTTTTCACCCAAAATAAGTTAGTTTATAGTTACCCTCCAAGTAATGCAAAATTACACAGGACTGACTTTTTCATCGCCATTCCCAAACAAAAGTATTTATCCTTTTTCAGAGAAAATATACAATTAAAAGTGACCATTAGTGTCTTTGTAACAGTTTAAGGTCAGCTTTAAGTTAGACGCACTTCCTGCAGGGAATATTATGCTACGCTGATATACTTTGTTTCATAAGGATTAAAAAATTTTTATTTTATTTTCAGGAATTACTTATTGAAATCGAAGCTTTTTGTGTTGGCTTTAGTCGTATAAAAGAAGCTGTAGGTTTATATCGGCTATTAAAAAACTTGGAGCTTGGTGAACATACATCTACTACAAATGGAGGAAATCTACAAAATTCTTAAACTAACGCAAGGGAAAGGAACATGTTATTTTTGTTTAAAAATATTTAGCTTCTAATATGTACTCACATCATTTCGAAACTAATAAAGAAACATAGAATATGTACGTACATAGGTGTCTATATCACAATTATTGTATTATGCTCTTATAAAAGGAATGGCGGAAACAAATTTCGTAGATCATGGAGTTTCTTTAATTTTTTGAAACAGCTATTACGGAATTATGTTGAGACCTGCGCATTATTATGTATATTAAAACTAGCTGTACTCTGACACGCTTTTCTGCACCCAGAGAAGAACCGCATCGTAAAAATGACTATGCAAATATTCAGCTTTATGCCACTATCACCAACACCGTCGGCGGTACCGAAATGACGTTTTCGGCAAATCGGCATTATGACAACCGACGGCGCGCCGAATCTTTCGAAGATCGGTAAATCGGCATTATGAACACCGAATGAACGAACATTTTGACAGTTTTTCGTTCCGAAATTTGCCGCAAGTATTTGGTTGCGGCGATATTAACAAAATATCAAAAAATTACAATAAAAGTTTAAGTAAATTGTTTAAATGCATGTATGAAGTTGGAATAAGTGTTAATAAGTGTGAATATATGTAAATACATTAATCAACCGGTCGCGAGAAGCCACAAACATGGCGTGGGTCCATTGCATTTTCCACCGCGATTGAATTGCTGTTATACTCGTATGCAAAGAAAAAATTCAAGAAAAAATTGTGAAATAATGATAAGAAGAGTGACTTACGTGTGTTTGTAGGTTTTGGAAATTAATTAACTCCAGAAAGGGAGTTCTGTCGGCTGAGGGTTACTTTTCAAAGCGCGGCGGCCTTCGTAATGCATAAGGGTGCTCTACGCAAAAATACTGTGTTATTAATGAATTATAAGTTTCCGCAAGATTTCGTTTGCATTTTAGTGATCTATCGCCAAAAAAAAAAACGAAAAATTCCGGTGCCGGGCACATTGTTATTGAAATTTTCCCCTGTTTTTGTATACAATTTGTTTTTATGTAGTTCAAAATAATTCTATGAAAAACAGAAAAAGGACAAGGTAAAGATTTCTTTCACACAAAATTATTAAATTTTTAAATTAAAATTAAGACTATTGTTTTTATTTTCAGCCTCTAATTAAATTTACGCTTGTTGACTTAAAGTAAAAGGATTGCTATGATCTCTCAAAAACTTCCTTTCGTTCAGAGAAATCCTTTGCTCCTCTTCCTCTACTTATAAAGCTGCTGTCGCAATAGAATCCATTATTTTATTATTTAAATAAATTGTTTTTAGTAAAATTAAGTAAAAATGTATTTGGTTTTATCAAAAAGATAAGAAACCTGAGAAAAACCCGCTCAATTACGCATCAGCACTTGGTAACGCTGATTCGAACATGGTTCATATAGTTGGCAACTCTTAACTTCGAACCGACGGGGTAGCTGATACGATTTTCGACGAGTTCGGCACCGTGGCTTTCGGCGTTTCGGTAGTTCGTTCGGTGTTCGTGATACTGGCATTACTATTCGCCTTTTTACTATAAAATCACGGAAATATGGCTATGAACCAATTTCATCTGAATATAAACGTATTATTTAAACCGTTCGAGGATGAAATATATTCAAACTGCATATGAAAAACTTTAAGATAACTAGTAATTAGTAATCCAACTGGACAAGTAAGTACGAGTATTAACACGTGTCATTATAAAATTTGTAATAGTTACATTCAAGTTGAAACATATTGTCTACTGTCGATGCTTCAACTTCAATATGGTTCATAGTAAGCTTAAATATTTAGCAAAGTAAGCTTTGTTTAAGCAAATTATCAGGGTACGGAAAAACTCACTCATGAACGCTCAAAAATACATTATACTCATATCACAAACAAATATTCAAAGAAAAATGTATAAACACTCAAATAGCGAGCGAACTAAAGCACAACAGCAAGCGATCGCTCATAGCGGTGGCGTTAAACTCATTGCATAAATTCACTCAAAAATGAATTATCGTACAATTTCTCTGGTCAATTCACTCTTTGAGTTTGAATTTATAATTTTTTGCGCTAGCGATCATTTTTTGAGTTTATCATTTTTGATCGCTCTTTGAGTTATCATTTTATGCGTTCACAAGGGTTTGTTGTGAGGTTTAAGCAGCTAATGGCATTGTGAAGGCGCAGTTTTTGGATGATGGCGTGCGTTTATTAGACCATAAATATGATGGGTGTATGTATGTACATACATATTCATGCATGTGTGTACGTATATATGTATGTACATATGTAAGTATATATTTATAATATTTTAAAAAGCCTTAGGTCGATATATATGTACATATGTATATTGAAGTTGCACTTTAACAATTTTATGAATTTATTCAATCTAATAAAAATTTTATATATGCATGTGTTTACATACATATGTATTTGTGTTCATTCGACACATACATACATATGTATATATGTATGTATTTCTCTGCAATAGGGCGTTTTGAATAATTTTCTGAAATAGGACGTTATTGAAAAAAGTCTGAAATAAGACGTTTTTCAAACAATTTTTGAAATAGCCATCGATATGTAGTCTATATAAATATTTTATTTAACATACATATTTAGATTGTACTTTAAAACTGGAATTGAACGCTCAGTGTACGTTCAAAATACAAGTTCGGATTTTATTAAATTGTACATATGTATGTATGTATGTACATATATAATATTAATGCATGCACATATGTATGTCTATTCAATAATGGAATGCGGGTAATGATATTTTCCATGTTTATTATACCTACGTACATTATTGAATCTTTTGTTTTATAAGTACTATTTTCTAAATGCATACATATGTATGTATGTATGTAAAGAGTTCTTAACTGCGCTTTTTGTACCTACACAGGCTAGGTAGAAAGAAGAGTACATATGTAGGTATGTATATATATTTTTAATTAAATCGAATATGCATTAAGGAGTGAAAAGATATGGAGATTTTTTTTTTTTTTTTTTTTGAACGTACCAGCAATGAAAATTACCTATGTATGGATATTGAATTCTTTCACTTTACGATTTAGGTTGCCATACATACCGTTATACATAGACGAAAAGAATATGCATTCCCTTGGTGATGTAGATATCCATTTCATTTGAAAAAAACACAAGAAATATATATTTTTATATACCACATATATATGTATATATTAAAAATCAATGCACTAGTATTACAAGACTATAACCTAATTTTATCGAATAAATTGTTGTTCAGCTTAACTATTAATAGGTTGTTAATTGTGTCACCATTTAATCTTGAGCGCTGTTTGGTTATAATAGTAGAAAGAGCGCTGAATGCTCGTTCCACGGAAACTTGACTTGAGGGAACAGCTAAAACGACTTCAGCGAGCCTGGACAAGTCTCTCTCCTTATAACACAGATTTTTCCAATAATCAAGCACATTTGTTGCGAAGGGCATTCTCTGGCCGTAGGCTAAATTTTCAAGTTTTTGGCGAATATTGGCCCTATTTTGACATCCTAATGTATTGCTGGTCGTTTTGTTTAGTTCTTCCTCTAATATGTTATAGGGATCATTTGGCGAAGCATGTATTTCCTCTTGAGACTCGTTAGCTGCATTCATTTCCCCTCTTAGTGTACTAAGAGTTGAGTTTGTTCTTAATATATGTAGCACCGCATTTCTTTTTTGGTCATCATTAATATATGGAGAATCCAAAAAGTTGAATCTTGGGTCGAAGTATATGCCAGAAAGAAACGCAACATTGTCGAGTAGTTTATCCTTTCTTTTTGCCATGTATTCCAATAACTTTATTGCAAGCTCATTATTGCCCATTTTCTTTAGCTTGGCTTCACATACAAGCCAGTCTCTATAAAAATCTCCGATAATGTATTGCTCAGCCTGGAATTGTTTGGTACATTCTGCCATTGGTGTAAACACGTTCACAAAGGTTTCTACAAAGTTCCAATCAATTTCGCAGCCACTAGAAAGCTCAAACTCGTTTCCAATATGCGGTCTCAAATTTAAAAGGGATTCCATCATTTCAAATGTCGAGTTCCATCTGGTTTTATTATCAATTGGCGGTAAACGTATATTCATAGTATCTAGGCCATTTCTAATATTAGTCCTCAGCAGTTTCACAATTTTTCTGCATTCCTCCACTTGTTTTTCGATTTGTTTCAAAAAATCATAGGCTGCCAATTGGATTGTATGCGCAGCGCACCGTACTACAGTGAGTGCTGAACCCAAATGGTTATGAACTTCCTCGTAGTCACCATCCTCATATTCTGAAAGAATTTCCATTTCATTCAAATCTGCTAAATCCTCTTGGAGCAGTTTGGATGCCTTCAGCATGTTTGCCCCGTTATCTGTTGTTGTGGAATATAATTGAGTTTTATCAATATCATACTCAGTCAAACATTTTAATATCTCGTCTTTGAGATAAATACCACTATGCCTTTTTTTTAGTTGAATCATGCCAATTGTGTTGATTTCAATTTTGAAGTCTTGAATATATTGGATATTGATGCCCAATATACTCTTCCCCATCCTCGTTGCTACGTCCACTTTCAGGCTTATCATTTTTTTCGCTAAACTCAGCTTCAGTGTGTCTTTGATTGTGCTGGCAAAATTATTTATATGATCCACAATATTTTTTGAATTTACATGTGTATTAAATTTGCTTTGATAATGGCCAATTAATTTTTTAAAATAGCGATCGTCGTCAAATATTCGAAATGGTATGTTTTTCACGGTACCCAGTCCGACGCAACACTTCAGGAATTCATTCTTATCCAGTTTCCCATGAATGGAGCTCCGGATTTTAGTAGGTTTATTGCTAGTGGTAGGTTGGTCGACATCAAAGTTGTGTTTGTGAATGATTTCATAATGTCTTTTAATGTTTCCCAAAATTTTTCCTTTTAGTTGTTTTTCACACAAAAGGCATTTCGACAAATTTGTTTCTTGATTATAAGTAACAAGTTTGGTCTTGTCAATATTCGTTACTTTTCCCATTTTTATTTTAAAAAAAGCTCCAACAAATTTTTTTAACTGTCCGCTCCGAGTAAATAACTTGCTTTGGTTCGTTTTAAAATATTGGTATTAAGTGAAATAATAACTATTTTACTTAAGCCTTTTATACAAATTAGGTAGGTAGGTACATGAATGCTAAATTTTTTCGAAAATAAATGCATTCCTGTACATACATGTGGATAGATTCATACATATGAATGTATATACATACATATGTATGCATGGATAGGTACACTAGGTACCTACATTTCTATTTTACGTTTGAGTAGGTACCTACATATGTATCTACCAAACAAAGATGTCCTTTTTATAATATGCGATTTCAAAAATATTGATGCTACTTCCATACATAAATTACATGCATATCTACATACACAACTACCTAAATACACAGGTACATATATAGTACAGCCATATGTAGGTACTTAGATATAAATAAAAGTTGCAGTGAGTTTGGAACCTGAAAGTGCTTACTTGCGTAGTAAGCACTACCTAAATACTACCTCAATACATATATATATATATATATGTACATACATTTATTATATTTAATTAAATACTTTAAGGCAGTCATACATTCGATACATATTTTGTACTTAAAAATATGCATATGCACATATTCACATACTGTAACCTTGCATGAGCATTCCGAACAATAGCAAATTTATAATTTTTGGTTAAGATTGTACCGCCCATCAGTTAAGTAAAAGGACGAGAGCAAATACCAACATGCGTATGTGTGTATGTTCATATGCGTATGTCCCACATCCCGCAGTTTTCACGATAAGATATTTAACCAATCTCCTGTATTAGTTTCTACATCAGACATGAAGAATTCGCTTTTTGGGCCATTTATTTTAATGAGTTTACTTTATTCTTCCTATTTCACTTTCAGAAACGGTTTGTATTAATTTGTTATAGGTACCTTTTTCTGGTTTTTTTTCCTAATATTTTTTTTGGTTTTGATTTTAAACCAAAAATACTGTGACGGTATTATAATATATTTAATTCCAGGAATGATTAAATTAAGTACCAACTGATATTAGAAATAAACTATACTTTTTTACTGTGTAGGTACAAAAAAGGGCAATAATGTATAAAAAACCTGGAATATCAATACCTACATTCCATCATTGAATAGACATACATACATATTACATATGTACATACATTCATTTTATATACATACATATGTATGTACATACATACATGTGTACAAATAAATAAAATGCGAACTTATTTTTTGAACGCTCAATTGTTGTATTCTAGTTTTCAAGTAAGACCTAAATACATACATACATATGTATGTAGGTACCTATGTTAAATAAAATATTTAACAACCCTTAACTCATACATATAGACTACAAATGTACATCAATATATTATACGTAGGTACATCGGTATGTAAATATAAATTTTTATAAATATCTATTAATTT
>OY482670.1:70719129-70724129 GCA_960531455.1 Urophora cardui | reverse complement strand
CAAAGCGTATCGCCTATGGTCGCCAGAAAAAAGAAAAGTTTTAATTAGCCGCGATGTTAAGTTTCTAGATAAAATGTTTAAGAAACAAAATGTTGAAAAATCACAAAGTTTAGAAATTGATTTTCAATTGAAAAACGATGAAATTTATATTCAGTCGGATGAGGTATCCGAACAATTAAAAACCGAAAAAATTAATGTTCAGTCTGACGCAGTTGCTGAACAATCATCAAGTGAACGTGAAGGTGTCGAAGACACAAAACGCGGTAGAGGTCGGCCAAAATTAATTAAAACCGAGGGACCTGGCCGACGCAAAAAAGTTTATCAACAACCGACAAGCAGTGCAACTGAAGAAGTTGCCGAAAGCTCCGATGCAAATAACAATGATTTTGAGGATTGTGAATATGCAAATCTAGCGTTGACCAATGACCCAGAAACATTTCAAGAAGCAATAAATGGCGATGAGGGTGCATCATGGCTCCATGCTATTGAAAATGAGTATATGGCACAAATGTTAAATGAAACGTGGGATATTGTTGAGCGGCCCAAAGAACGAAAAATTATTGGCAATCGTTTTGTGTTTCGAACCAAAGATGGTAATATGAAGAAAGCGCGTCTGGTGGCAAAAGGGTGCTCGCAACGTCCAGGGGAGGACTTTAATGTCACATACTCTCCTGTAGCTCGATTAACTTCAATTCGGATGCTATCAGCACTAGCAGCAGAATTTAACTTGCAAGTACATCAAATGGATGTAATAACAGCTTACTTGAACGGTGAGCTTGAGGAAAGCGTATATATGGAATTGCCAGAATACTTGAGTGAAATTCTAGAAAAAGTGATTTCAGGAAAACTGAAGAATGCAGATGAAAAACAAGCTCAAAAAATAAAAAGCACAGCTGAAAGATGGAAATCAAATATAGCCAAAACAAATAATCCGGTATGTAAACTTAAAAAATCTTTATATGGTTTACGGCAATCAGGTTTTCAGTGGTATCAAAAATTAAGCGCCACACTACGTAAAATGGGTTTCACGCCTTCGAAACGTGACCCATGTTTGTTTATCATGAAAATAAAACTTAAACTCATGCTAATAGCTGTATATGTCGACGATCTGTTAATTGCCACAAATGATCAGATATGGTTGAGCGAAATCAAACAACATCTGGCGGAATGTTTTCAAATGAAGGACATTGGTCCAGTTAAAAATTGTCTGGGTATAAATTTTAGGCAAGATCCGCAAAATCGATCTTTATTTTTGAGTCAGCGTGAATACGCATTAGATATTTTGAAACGATTCCATATGGAAGATTGCAAGCCCATCAAAACGCCATTAGACTGCAACTTTAAGCTGGAAAAACCAGCTAAATCAGATGTGGACCTAATGAAAAAGTATCCATATCAGAATTTAATTGGGGCACTATTATACTTGGCAGTGACAACGCGTCCTGACTTGGCTTATGCAGTTAATTTTTTAAGCCAGTTCAATTCCAACTACAATGACGAGCATTGGAAAGCAGCAAAACGTATACTTAGGTATCTTAAAGGCACTTTGAATTATGGCATCCTTTATAAGCAAACAGGAGTGGACTTGCACGCGGTCGTCGACGCAGACTGGGGCGCAAATACGATGGACAGACGATCATACTCCGGCTACGCCTTTATATTAGCTGGGGCACCTGTATCATGGGAAGCGCGTAAACAAAAAACGGTGTCTCTTTCAAGCACAGAGTCCGAATATATGGCCTTGTGTGAAGCTACTAGAGAGGCACTTTATCTACGTGAAATATTGAACGAGATTGGTAAAAAGTGCACAACCATCGAAATATATAACGACAGCCAGAGTGCTCAAAAACTTGTGCAAAACAACGCTTTCCATTCACGTACCAAACACATTGATGTACGTCATCACTTTATACGAGAAAAGCATCAAAACGGCGACATCATTTTAAAATACATGCGATCCGAAGATATGCCAGCGGATGTCTTAACGAAGGGACTACCAGCCGAAAAGCACTACAAATGCATGACGGGCTTAGGCATGACAGACACTACTTTCTGAGAGATCGCAGTCGAACTTCTTCGAGGGCAGGTGTTGGAGAGTGCGAAGAAATTCAAATGCAACCTTGTATTATTTCATTGCACTGTAACTTGTCAATATACTAAAAATATGCTATTGTCATTTCTCTCTTTTATACTTACTTCACTTCCGTTTATATCTTTGCTGAATAAAGTACACGTGAAAATCAACAAATAATAATAATAATAATAATAATAATAATAATAATAATAATAATAATAATAATAATAATAATAATAATAATAATAATAATAATAATAATAATAATAATAATTTTTTTTTTTTTTTTTTTTTTTTTTTTTGGCGTGAGGAGGTTGAACACCCGGTAACACGTTATCACCGGTTCGAGTGGTGATGCCACTAAAAACAATCCCCCTCTAATGTCAAACACCTTACCCTGGAACTGCGGTGGCATTACTTCAGAGTAGGTGTCGTTCATACGTCAGCAGCTGACTTCTACATACGTAGCCTGCGTCCAGGCCTCGCCTTTATGCAATCTGCATGTTACGCTTCAGCATGTTACGCTTCAGCAACGGAAGCAACGTGTCACTAAAGGGGTGTGGTAACTCCCCTGTCTATGCGGCGCGTTTATGGCTCACTGCGATTAGTGGTATCGCGATCAAGATCGACTTTCTTCAGCCTTAGCACTTTTTCTACATAAAAAGCAATCAGGTTCCACTTATCTTCGTTTTCTGTCATTTTCCGTACAATATTTTCTGCAGTAATGACGCCAATGGCATTAACCAACTCTGAGCGCAGTGTCTGCCATTTCACACATTCAAAGAATGTATGTTCTACGTCATCGTTTTCTGTATCGCCATATATACAGCGCGTCTCTGCATTTCCCCATTCTGTGGAGGTATCGGCGGAAGTATCCATGACCCGTTAGCAACTGAGTCAGATAATAATTCACTTCGGCGTGTTTTCGCTCTAGCCACTCTAATAGGTGCGGAATCAGTCGTGCTGTCCACCTGCCTGTTGTGTCGTTTCGCCATCTGTCTTGCCAGATTGTTATTGTGCGTCCTCTAAAATCTTTTTCCACTTGTATGTTGTACTCCGATGATCGTTTGGGCTCATACAGCTCCTTGCGTTCTTTCGCCATCAGGTCTATCGGTATGACTCCCTCTATGACAAGTATTGCCGCCGCGGAGACTGTGCGGTACGCGCTAGCAATTCGTAGCGCTGCCGTGCGTTGCACCCTCATCATTGTGCGCTTGCGTTTGTCCGCGGATAGTGCGTCCGCCCATATTTCGCAGCCATAGAGCAAAATGGAGTGACATACGCCCATCAAAAGTTTCCGTTTACTGGGTAGAGGCCCCTTGATGTTGGCCATCAGCCTGCTTAGCGCTGCTGTGGTTTTCGACGCCTTTTCTGTGGCATACTGGATGTGAGCTCCGTAAGTAAGCTTGGAGTCAATTTTAATACCTAGGTATTTTACTGCTGTCTGTGTGGTTATTAGAATATCACTTACGCGCATTTCAACTTGCAGTGGTATTTGTCGTCTCGTGATGAGCATTATTTCTGTCTTCTCAGTTGCTAGCTGCAGTCCTTGAGACGCCAGCCAATGCTGTGTTCGAATCATCACTTGGTTGATCTTGCGTTGTGCTTCATTTGTGTCTCTGGCGGTGATGACAGCCGCCACATCATCTGCGAAACCAGTTAAAAAGGTGTTGTCCGGCATTTCTATGCGCAGTATATCGTCGTAGGCAGCGTTCCATAGGTCAGGTCCGAGAATTGAGCCCTGTGCTGCGCCAGCTGTGATCTGCATCGTCTTTATCCCGCTACTTGTTTCGTACAGTAGTGTGCGATCTCGTAGGTAGCTCCGAATAATTGTGTTCAAGTATTCTGGGGCCTGGAACTTGTCTTCGATCGCCCTCAGAATGTTGCACCAACTAGCGTTGTTGAATGCGTTTCTAACGTCAAGTGTCATAAGTACTACCACCGGTCTTGAGTGGTGGTTTCCTTCTTGCGTTGCTGCAGCCGCTTTCATGACATCTCGTATGGCGCCAATTGTTGATCTGCCTTTTCTGAAGCCGTGTTGCCTCTCGCTCAAGTCGCCAGCTTCCGCGATCGCCGCTGATAGCCTGGGTTTGATCATTTTCTCAAGAAGTTTTCCCGCTGTATCCAACATACAAAGTGGTCTGAATGACTTGGTTGCTGTCGCGTTACTTTTTGCCTTGTCGATGAGAACGAGGCGTTGTTTCTTCCAGCACTCGGGGAAGACTCCCTCGGTGAGGCATGTGTTGTACATTTTCAGCATTGCCTGTGGTCTGCGTAAGGCCAAGCACTTCAAGATTTCTGCCGGTATGCCGTCCGGTCCGGGTGCTTTATTGTTCTTGAGGCCGGATACAGCTTCTTCGAGTTCGTTTTCTGTGAATGGAATAGCATTATTTGGTCTGGTGCGTTGTTTTTCTGTTCTGACGGGATGAGCCGGGAACAACTTCTGCATGATGTCGTCCATCGTTTCCGCGTCCATGTAATTTGCGGATGTCTTAGCACCCAGTTTTTTCATCACTAGTTTGTATCCTAGCCCCCATGGGTCAGAGTTTACGTCAGCGCAGAGTTGTGCCCATTTCTCTTTTTTGCTGCATGCGATGGCTCGCCCTAGCTCTTTCTTGGCCCTCTTGTAGGCATCATGTTCTGCATTTGCATCACCTCGGCGGTGTGCTCGGGTAAACTGACGCCTGCTGCGTGTGCAGGCTTGTCTGGCACGTGCTATTTCATCGTTCCACCAATATACTGGCTGCCTACCATTTCTACCTTTTCTTGGCATCGCGGCGTCGCAGGCTATGGTTATAGCGTGCATCGTGTGTTCGACTAAGTTTCTTGCGTTCATCCGGTCGTTCGCGGCTAGTATTAGTCTATCAAATTCCGTTAGTAGGCGTTCTTCGTTCAGGCGGTCAACGTTCCATCTTTTAAGATGTTT
>OY482670.1:70606629-70714129 GCA_960531455.1 Urophora cardui | reverse complement strand
GGTTTTAAGACAGCATGGTGAGGGAGATAGAACGAGAAATATTTTCCGTTTACGACGGTTTTGCGGGGTGGGATTTTTTGTGTGTGTGATGTACTCGGCCAGAAACTCCGAGTATTTATCCTTAAGTCTGGTCATTTTGCAAGCGAGCGTTCGACACTTAAGTACTGCAGCTGGGCTCCAATGCGCGAATGTCCTAGGGCGAGAGTATCGGGAAATTCGCTCTTAAAGGGGAGTTTTACAACGTATCGGCCATCGTCTTGGCGGCGTGTGGTTTTGCGGTAAAGGTCTTCGCAAAATTGATCTTCCTCAGATTAAATGTAGGGGCATTAGTTGCACTGCTTTGATGGGGTTCGAATTGGGTTAACAGCTCGTTGATCCTCAGCTTCGTGTCCATCTGTTCTGCTTGAAGCCTTATATGTTTCCTTGTATTGCTTTTGGATTTTCACATCTTTTGTGCTGAGACGTGCCGCCTCGTATGCTGCTTCAATTGAGTCCATTCGCTTATTCAGGGTCTCCAAATAGGTTTTAAGGCTTGCTTCCATATGCTCAGCCTCACCTATACTCCACCACTTCTCGCAGAATTTTTCTAATTTTTGGGTTTCAAACGAAAATTTTCTTTCCAAAGTATCATCTTCTGATTGGGATTTTCTCCGGGTATTTGCATCTAGGGCATCTAATTGAGTTTTAGCTTTTTCCTTGAGATCAATCATCTTTTAATTGGGGTTGACTATGAGGTTTTATTAAATTTGATATATTAAAATTTTGGGTAATTTTTGGCTAATTTTGTCCCACTGTATATTTTACCAAATTTGCGGGTGGAGATGCCCACTGTACACTTGTTTCGACATGCACTTGAGCAAGCATGGGCACCACCACAAGCGAACAAGCAGAAAGCGTGAGCATGTAGTAGTGTGCTTAAAATTGCACAGTGAGGCAAAATTCAAAAATTTTTCGTAACTTCGTGTGTTGATGAAAATTTAATTATATCAGATTTTATAGCATGAAAATAGAGGTTATATTAAAAATAGGTATGTTTGTGGCCGCTGTGGTGCAGTGGGTAGAGTGCTCGCCTGCTATGCCAGGGGTCTCGGGTTCAAACCCCAGTCCGAGCAAAACACCAAAACAATTTTTCTAATTAGTAAAAATCCAATTATTGGATTTTTTAAGAGCAGCGGTCACCTCTCGGCAGTGGGTGGCATACCCTCCGAGAGTATTTATGCCATGGAAAAGCTTCTCACAAAAAATGCATTCGCCGTTCGGAGCCGGCATAAAACTGTAGGTCCACCCAATTAGTAGGAAAAACAAAAAAGGAGCACACCTCGAATTGGGAGAGAAGCTCGGCCATAAAACTCGTCAGAGTTATAATAGCGCCATTGTATTATTATTATTATGTTTGTAGATACAAATTTAATAAAAAATAAATGTTGATTGATTCCGATTCACATCCGAATTAATTGCAATTTCAATATAAAAGCATACAAAATTAACCCATTTTCAATTTTAAAGAGTTGAAAATGGCATAAAAAATTTTACTTCATTTGATTTCAAATGGCTACATTTAACACTATTGAGAATATTTAAAATAAAAAAATAATAAATTTCCGAACCAATCTTAAACATTTTAAAAAAATTTCATACATAAGTCGCCCACTGTTGTTACGGACAAAAAAAAGGCATCAACCAGTGTTGCCGCAGCCTCAAAAAATTTGGTATCAAAAATTGATACCTTCATGGTTTTTTTCGTATCACCGAAAATTTTTTGGAAAAAACACTTCAGTTAATCAAGAAAGCTGTTTTCGAGCTTTTAACCCGTATAACAATTTGATACGTCCATTTTTTTTTCGTATCACCAAAAATTTTTTACAAAAACCCTCGATTTCCTTGTATTTCGTGCAATGTGCATACATGAAGAGGCGCGTTTTCTGCCGTCATGTGTGGCTAGCTTTAGTGAGCCGTGTTCATTCCTTCCATGGGCAGTGATGCCTACTATAAACTTTGATAAAATATTGGCCTTTTTGTATTTTCAAAGAACTTCGCAATACATGTTTTTCGTGGCATTCACAGGTTGTTAAAATTTTTAAGAAAATCTTAAAAATGAAAAAGAATCGGTTAATATTCTTTGATTTTGATTAAATTGTATCAAAATTATTTGATATGGATTAAAAATGTATCAAATTTGTTCTACGGCAAAATAAAAAGTATCTACGTATCTTCGGCTTAAAAAAGCATCACATTTGATACGATTGTATCAAAACGGCATCACTGGCATCAACCTGCTTCCATCACTGTTGAAGGCGAACTGAATCGTTTTCTCGCTGAAATAATTATGCTCTGAATTTGTGTACGTATACATTTTTTTACGCTCGCAGCACAAAGAGCTCTCTTTGCCCATGTCCGCACTTGAGTGATATTGGGAGAGAATATTTTCTTGTCTTAGCGCGTCTAAGTGCAAGTTTGTGTATATATGTATATATGAGAGTATTTGCAATTGGGGGTGGAATTAAAAATTGCTTGCAATTTGCAATTTTTTTGAGTTGTTGGAGATTGAGTCGGTATTGGGGTGTGCAGATTTTCGAGATGATTTTTCTTTCTTATTTGTGGATTTATTATAATTTTTGGGGTAAGGGTATATTTTTGGGCAATAAATGTATGTATTATGTATGTGAAAATGGGCATATACCCTGCAGTAAATTTGTTTCACTGCTGAGGGATCAGTGATGATTCTTTGTTGAATATTCATCACTGTCGTCAGAACTCAGTATATTTTTATTTGTTCTTGTTTTTTTTTCTGAGGAAAGCAAACCATTTATATGAAAAATTCATCAGTCTTTATATGAATGTATGGTGTATGTATGCAAATATATGTTGGAGGGTACTCACTTTGGCGTCTCGTACTTTACCCAAATATTCCTTGTTGCTGTTGTATTCTTTTTTTTGTGGTATTGTTTGTTGTCGATTTACTTTTAGTTTTTTTTTTCTTCTCGAAAACTTATTTTCTTTTATTTTCTACGTATGTATGTATATGCGCGCCTTGGGATTTTTTTTGTTATAATTTTCTTTAGATGTATTCGTATCTTTTATGTATTTGCGAATTGCATTTATTTATTTTTTTTTTCTTTATATATATCGCTATGTATGCGTATATTGTATGTATGTATTTGCAAATTGCAATTGTTGGTTTTTTTTTTTGGTTCAAATATTTTTGTGTTTCTTTACATATATCGCTAGACAATTTGCACTCTAAGCAAGCACTATATAATTATGTATATTTGTTTTTTTTTGTTGTTTTCACTACACTTTTCTTAGGTTATACAGATTAAAAATTTTTTTGTTATATTTTTCTAGTTTGGCCTACTGTACACCAACTCAGGAATTTGTATGTGCGTACATATGCATGTATTATATTTTCATATGTTTGTATGCTCTATTCCAGTTTTCACATTTCCTACTCTCACGCTTTTATGTATATGTATGTACATATGTACATATGTATGTGTGTACTCAAAACTAAATTTGCACCAAATTTATGCTTTATTGATATTTTTTTATATTTTATATGTATTTATTTAATAATTAACTTTAAATATGTATTAGATTCGTTCGCTACCGCGCTTATTATTTGTATGTATGTACATATGTATTTTTCAATATTTCATATATCTGTTTATATTCGCTTTCTCACTACCCTCTCACTTCTTTTACATATTTTAGCAATTTTGTATTTTTTTTAATTAGTATAATTATGTATTTTCGAATAATTATACATATGTTGGTTTAACATATATAATTATTTATGTATATGTGTGTGATTAAATTTCTTTTTCTTCAATTTCACTGTTATACACTTTTTTTTTGCTTTTAACTTTTTTTGTTGCAGTATATCGGTAGATGTATATAAGATGTAACTTTAAAGATATGTATAATTTGTTAAAAAAAAACTTGTTGTGTCGCTAGTTCACTATGGTTCAAAAAGACCATGTATAATTTCGCGCCACTGGGCTATTTGGCGGCACTTTTTATATACTTAGGTAGATATGTATTTATGTTGTGTTATATTTGTGTTTGCACTATATTTTTCTCCCTTTTTTGTTTCCCCTTTTTTTGAATAAAACACTCTATTTTAGTTTTGATTTTATTTAAATTCTTGCATTCTATTTATTTGTTTATTTTTATTAATAATAATAATACTGTGGCGAATATAATCGGTTCCACTCTCACATCACTAAATGACTGAACACATCTCTAAAGAAACTGCCAGAACTAGAAGAAGAGACCAGATAATTTCCAGTGTTGCCAGAATTTTCCAGATTGCGTATGACAGACTATATAAGGCGGCGAGCAGGCGCTCCGCAGTCAGTCGTAATTTAACCGTAGAAGTGTTAACATCAAGTCAAGTAAAACAAGTGTAGACTTTTTAGTCGTGAAATAAAGCGGTGTGAATTAAGAAGTAAATAAAGACTTTTATTTAACAATTTAGTGATACGAACCCGATAGAAATAATCGAGCTATCGACAAATACGTAACAATTGGTGTCAGAATTGGAATTGTTAAATAAATTCCAGGATCAAGGATAACGAAGCAAGGATAACGAAACAAGGATAACGAGACAAGGATAACGAAATAAGGATAATGGCAAAGCTAAACGAACTTAAAATCCAAGAGCTTAAAAGGGAGTTAGAAAAGAGAAAACTGAGCACAACCGGCAATAAAATTTAACTACAGGCAAGGTTACAAGAAGCTATGGAAGCCAATAACATTGATGTAGATGAGTTTGATTTCAACGATGATGTAGAAGAGGTCCACAAGGAAGAAACTCAGAAGGAAGAGGCTCCACAGTCAGTTGCAAACGCAGACATGAACTCGATATTGGCTGTACTGACACAAATGTCGGCAAAAATGGAAGAACAACAGGCACAGATAACGTCCAAAATGGAATTGCAACAGTCAGTACTTTCATCACAGGTATCCGGCATTGCGGCTCAGTTGGAGGCACAAGAAGAACGCATGTCCTTACAATTCAAGGCGCAGGATGCAAAAATTATACAAGTTAAGGAAGTCCTTGAAGAAAGACAAGAAAAATTAGAGGACGATGTAAAAGCATTGAAAGCCCGTCTTCAGGATATTCAACTAAGTCGTCCAGTCGCTTCAACTGCTACACAGAAGATAAAACCTCCGTCGTTTGATGGAAGTGGTCCATTTCAAGTATTCAAGCTACAATTTGAGAAAACGGCAGTTGTAAATAATTGGAGTGCGGAGGAAAAAGTCGCTGCCCTGTTCGTAGCATTGAAAGGACCTGCAGCAGAAATATTACAGACTGTTAGCGAGGGCGAAAGAAACAGCTATGACGCAATTATGGGTGCCGTTGAAAGACGTTATGGTAGCGAGCACAGGAAGCAGATATATCAAATGGAGTTGCAGAATCGCTTCCAGAAACCAAGTGAGACGTTACAAGAATTTTTTTCTGAGATTGAGAGGCTAGCTCATTTGGCAAACGCAGGAGCACCTCAAGAATTCATAGAGAAGATGAAAATTCAAAGCTTCATCAATGGAATACGAGATATTGAAACGAAGCGGGCTACCTATGCAAATCCAAAAGGAACTTTTGCTGAAGCGGTATCATATGCCTTGACGCAGGAAACAGCATCTCTATTGAGCAAGCCCACCTACAAGGCTCATCGTGTGGAAGTGGAAACGCCAGACTTACTAAGCAAAATATGGGAGGCGTTGAATGAAATGCAGAAAAAGAAAAGTAATGCTGTGAAATGCTTCAGATGTGGAAAAATAGGACATATAGCACGTCACTGCAGCAATAATTCCATTAAGTTCAGCACTGCAGATGGGCGCAAGCGCAAGGCAGAGGGGTATGAACAAGCGCCCAAATCAACTCAGTCGTTAAACTAAAGCGGGCCAGCCAAAAGGGACGTGGGCTGGTCCCCACAATGGAATGCCCCATAATCTCTGTCTCTCAGTTGGGAAGAAGCACGAGTAATGTTACTATTGGTGGTTTCGTGGACGGAATAGAGCGCATGTTGACTGTGGATACGGGAGCATCTCATTCCATCATTCGATCTGACTTGGTAAAGAAGGAAATAAGGCCATTGCATGGAGCAAAATTGCGTACGGCAACAGGCGAGGATACCCAAGTCCTAGGGGAAGTTACGTGCGAAGTTGTAATTGGAAATGTTGTCGTATTACACACCTTCATAGTGGCGGAAATTGTTGATGAAGTCATAATTGGTGTGGACTTCCTAATCGACCAAGGCATTAAGATTGACATGAAAAACAAGGTTATGAGTTACAAAAACTTGGAGGTGCCGCTAAATTTTGGCTACGATAAGAGATACAGCAGTAAGAAAGTGCTCGTGGAAAAGAATCAGCAGATACCGCCAAAGTCCGAGGCAATTATTTGGGCAAAGATTGATGGAGATTGTGGGACAAACAAATTGTGGGTTGTCGAAGCAGAAACAGAAACTAAATCCGATGTACTTGTTGGAAAAACCCTGGCTATGACAAAAGAAGATGGACGAATACCAGTAAGAGTACTTAATGAGTTCAAGTCACCAATCAAACTCTCCAAAGGTGCTATATTGGGAAAATGCGAAGAGGTTGACATCATCATGAATTGCGAACAATCCCAAGGAGAAGTTTCTACTGGCAATACAGATCTTTCAGATGAAATAAATGCTTGGACAGAAGAACTGCAGGAAAATCACAAAAGGAAGGCGAAAGAATTACTTGCCAAGTACTCCAGCATTTTTGACAAGGATGGTACAAAACCAGGCAGGACAAATATTGTGAAGAATCAGATTGACACCGGTGATGCAAGGCCAATCCGTCAGGCTCCTCGCAGCGTTCCATTAGCTAAACGTCAAATGGTGAGCCAGATTATACAAGAAATGAGCGACAGTGGGGTAATTGAACCATCAGTCAGTCCATGGAGTTCTCCGGTAGTACTTGTTAAAAAGAAAGATGGCAAGATGAGATTCTGCGTTGACTACCGGAAACTGAATGATGTAACGAAAAAGGATAGTTACCCATTGCCAAGAATTGACGACACTCTGGACTCGCTATCTGGAACGGAATGGTTTTCAACACTGGACTTGAAAAGCGGCTATTGGCAAGTTGAAGTAAAAGAGGAAGACAAGGAGAAAACAGCCTTCAGTGTTGGCGATGGTCTTTGGCAATTTACGGTGATGCCATTTGGATTATGTAATGCCCCAGCTACCTTTGAGAGACTTATGGATCAGGTACTGAAAGGATTACACTGGAAAACATGTCTTGTGTACCTGGACGATATCATTGTATTGGGAAAAAGCTTTGATGAACATCTCAAAAATTTGGAGGAAGTTTTCCGAAGAATAGCTGGCGCTGGTCTCAAGTTAAGTCCTAAGAAATGTGCATTATTCAAGAAAGAAGTAAAATACTTGGGACATAAAGTGACTACAAAGGGCATCTGCACTGATAACGAAAAAATAGAAGCAGTAAAAGATTGGCCAAGACCTCGGAATCTACATGAATTGCGAAGCTTTCTTGGGCTGTGCACTTACTATCGCCGATTTGTACCAAATTTTGCCAGCGTAGCAAATAGTCTCACGGAGCTTATGAGGAAAAATAAGACTTTTGAGTGGAGGAAGGAACAAGAAATGGCTTTCCAAACGTTAAAAGATCGGCTTTGTACTGCCCCAATGCTAGCATACCCGGTTCCAGGAGCGAGGTTTATCTTGGATACTGATGCGAGTGGTTATGCTATAGGAGGTGTTTTGTCACAAGAAATCGACGGACAGGAGAAGGTTATCGCATACTACAGCCGATCAATTGGGAAACCGGAAAGAAATTACTGTGTAACACGAAGAGAACTATTGGCATTGGTAGAATGCATCAAACGCTTCCATAAGTACCTCTATGGTCAGCGATTCCATGTCAGGACTGATCATGCAGCGTTAAAATGGCTTTTGAAATTCCGAAATCCGGAGGGTCAGTTAGCAAGGTGGATTGAGCGACTACAAAATTATGACTTTTCTATAGACCATCGTAAAGGCAGTACCCATGGAAATGCTGATGCAATGTCGCGGCGACCATGTAATCTTGAATGCAAGCATTGCTCTAAAGCTGAGGAGAAGGAAGACATCATAGATGTTCGGTTAATGACAATCACATCTACAGACGAATGGAATGCGGAACAATTAAGGAAGTGTCAGCTAGAAGATCCAGATCTGGCACGTGTAATGATCGGTTTGGAGCAAAATGAACGACCATCAAAAGAAGAGATGTCAGCAGAGAGTCCTGTTGCCAAATCATATTGGGCACAGTGGAATAGTTTGCAATTGGTAAATGGTTGCCTACATCGTGTTTGGGAGAGTGAAGATGGCCAAAGTTCTAAAACATTGATAGTTGTTCCAAGGAAAAGAATACCGGATGTGCTAAATGAACTACACAATGGTCCAAGTGGAGGTCATCTTGGAGTAACAAAGACGGTAGAGAAAATCAAGAAGAGGTTTTATTGGGTCGGATGCCGTCAGACAGTTGTTGAGTGGATTGCGAACTGCGATGTATGCATAAAGGCTAAGGGTCCCAAATCCAGGAGTCATGGGCTGATGAAACAATACAACTCAGGAGCACCATTTGAGAGAATTGCCATGGATGTAGCTGGGCCATTTCCTACTAGCAAACTTGGAAACAAATATGTACTGGTGGTCATGGATTACTTCAGCAAATGGCCGGAGGTGTACCCGATTCCAAATCAAGAAGCAGAAACTATAGCCGAAGTATTCACCAACAATTGGGTGGCGAGATATGATGCACCTATAGAGCTACATTCTGACCAAGTTAGGAACTTCGAATCAGTAGTGTTTCAGGAGATGTGCAAGACACTGGGTATTAGGAAAACCCGAACAACTGCGTTGCATCCACAATCAGACGGCATGGTAGAAAGATTTAACAGAACATTAGAGGAACATTTGCGAAAGGTGGTGGACAAGTTCCAGAGGGATTGGGACACTCATATTCCTCTGTTCCTGATGGCGTATCGATCGGCCGTACACGATACAACAGGTCAGACTCCTGCAAAAGTAATCTTTGGTAGTGATCTTCGACTGCCAGCTGACTTGAAATTTGGGATAAATGCCGATACGGGAATAAATGCCAGACAGTCTAACAACGTTCTGGAAGAGGAAATGAGAGAAATACATGAACTTGTAAAACAGCGAACAAAGATCATGAGTGACAAGATGAAGGCCAGATACGACAAGGCGATGAACTCAGAAGGTTTTGTTGAGGGAGATCTAGTTTTGCTATACAACCCGCAGCGAAAGAAAGGTTTGTCCCCGAAATTGCAGTGTACTTGGGAAGGGCCATACAAAGTGATTAAACGGCTCAACGATGTTGTGTATCGCATACAAACGATTGGAAGACCGAGGAATAAAATGAAGGTGGTTCATCTGGAAAGGCTAGCAGCATTTGGAACGAGTAATGTGTCAGATCGGGACGATCAGACTTAGGTGGAGGGCAGTGTGGCGAATATAATCGGTTCCACTCTCACATCACTAAATGACTGAACACATCTCTAAAGAAACTGCCAGAACTAGAAGAAGAGACCAGATAATTTCCAGTGTTGCCAGAATTTTCCAGATTGCGTATGACAGACTATATAAGGCGGCGAGCAGGCGCTCCGCAGTCAGTCGTAATTTAACCGTAGAAGTGTTAACATCAAGTCAAGTAAAACAAGTGTAGACTTTTTAGTCGTGAAATAAAGCGGTGTGAATTAAGAAGTAAATAAAGACTTTTATTTAACAATTTAGTGATACGAACCCGATAGAAATAATCGAGCTATCGACAAATACGTAACAATACAATGGCGCTATTATAACTCTGACGAGAAGCTCGGCCCTCTCCCAATTTGAGGTGTGCTCCTTTTTGTTTTTCCTACTAATTGGGTGGACCTACAGGTTTATGCCGGCTCCGAACGGCGAATGCATTTTTTGTGAGAAGCTTTTTCATGGCAGAAATACACTCGAAGGGTATGCCGCCCACTGCCGAGAGATGACCGCTGCTCCTAAAAAACCCAATAATTGGATTTTTACTAATTAGAAAAATTGTTTTGGTGTTTGGCTCGGACCGTGGTTTGAACCCGAGACCTCTGGCATAGCAGGCGAGCACTCTACCCACTGCACCACAGCAGAAATTATTTGTTTTAATTTCAACATTTAAGTTCTCACAAATTTTATTATTTCCTTTTCCTAATTTGCGTGACGGATTTAAACTGCGGCGCGTGACGTAGGCTGCTGAGGTTTTAGATCAACTAACTTTTTATATAATTATTTCTTACATGAGCTATGAAGCTTTAGGTAATAGGTAACGGAGAAATTCCAGATAGAGTAAGAGGTAAGTACATACATAAGTGGCGAGCGCATATAAATATATGTACATATATAGAGAGAGGTAAGTATACAAGTAGATCAGAAGGTAAGTACATATAGATGAAATGGAAATTAGGGGTAAGGATTGACAAAAAAATATTTTTTTTTGGTGAAACATTCAATCAAATTGGATGAGGTCCTTTTCTTCACTCATGTCTTCAACAGTTTTCATTCAGTTTTTTTGCAGTGGATTAAGTCCTACATGTCCAATCGGCTTTGGGTGGTGACACTTGATGGTGTTAAATCAGAGACTTTCCTGGCTTGCTCTGGAGTGCCACAAGGAAGTATTCTGGGTCCACTTTTATTCGTTATATTCATTAATGACATTAGTAAATGTTTCACATTTGCAAACCACCTACCTTACGCGGATGACTTAAAAATATTTTCTGTAGTACATGACTCCTCTGATGCCCTTTTACTGCAAAATGATTTCGATAGACTTTTCTTATGGCTGTCTTTAAAAATTCAACGGCTGTCTTTAAATATTAAAAAATGCTATAGTATTTCATTTTCCAGACAATATTTTCCTATTTCTACTAGTTATCGAATCTTTAACTCTCAGCTTCATATTAGTAGAATTGAACGCGTTCAAAAGGTTTTCTTGAAGTTCGCTCTACGATCTTTGAAATTCGAGAAGCCATCACCTTCGTATGAATCGCGCCTAATGCTCATCAATTTAAGAACCTTAGAAGTAAGAAGAACAGCCCTTTCGTTGTCTTTATTCCATTGTATTATTTCGGGATCAGACCTTTTAAGTAGAATTGGGTTTAATATACGACGACGGGCTCTGCGTAGTTCTCTCCCGTTCTACGTGGAGGCTCACAGAACTATTTTTAGCAGTAATGCCCCTATTGCCCGTGCCTCAAGGGAGCTTAATTTTTATTTTAGTAAGGTTGCCTTAGATTTTTTTATGTCTAAAGATGTTTTTTCAAATCTTTTGTATACCATTCTATAATTTAATACATTCTATTTTAATGACATTTATATATTATTTGCCTAATTTTTGTATTACGTATCATATTTCATACCTTTCCAAGTCTGTAAGAATTTGTTTCATAGACTTAAACATAAATAAATAAATAAAGATAATCCCCACGAAAATTTGAAGAAAAATTTTACTTTGTCAGGCAAGATCTTAAAAACAAACGTTTTTACATTTAGTTTTACTCGTTTACGTGAAGCCTCATTCAATTGGCAAAAAGATAAGCTATCAACGAAGAAAATCCATGGTAAAATGGAAAAGTTATAGGCGATCATGTAAATATAGCCAAGTCATGAAATGCCACTATACGGGTACATTCTATGCATATTGTACCAATACCTGTGCAGTAGCAGCGCAGTAGGTACAAGCCCATCTACGTGTATAACAGGTAATTTGCTTTAAAATTCTTACAAAAATGTTGCGTATACGCCACGACAATATTCCGTAAAACTTAAGCTTAGAATTTTAAAGCAAATTACATGCATACTTTATCACCATTTTCCCACCATTTGTGATAAAATTCCACTTATTTCTCTTCGGAAGTAGCTAGAGCAGACCAGAAGATGTGCGAATGTAAAATATTAAACCAACAAGTAAGGAAGCCTAAGTTCGAGTAGAATCGAACATTAGATACTCAGCTGTATGCTTTCATAATTTGTTTGCGTTTGATGGAAACACGGTGTGCTTTATATAAAGCGAGTGCTGCATAAAGTGGGCGTAGCCAGTCATTCCTTTATGACTTCTAGTTACAAAGATGTCACGTTACAAATTCCCAAAGGGCGTTCCAGAAATATCTTTGTTAAAAAGTAGGCGTGGTTATAAACCGATTTGAATAAATTTTTGCGTGTCTATTAACACAAGTTATAAAAGTATATAAACCAAGTTTCGTCATAATATCTCAATTATTTGTCGTATATTCCTTTGTCTAAAAATAGGTGGTGCCACGCCCATTTTCCAAGATTTTTCTATTTTTTGTTTCCGGTCTATTGTGGAACTCATGCCACAAAATTTCAATGAATTATCTTTATATTTGACAAAGATATCGCTTAAAATGTTTTTATTAGGTCACTTTATAAGTCCCATATATAAAAGTGGGCGTGGTCGTCAACCGATTTCTTTAAAATTTTGAACATGTATTACCACTAGTAATAAAAGTGTACACACTAAGTTTCGTCATAATATCTCAATTATTTGTCGAGTTTTGGGCTCCGAAATCTCGTATATTTTTGCATCTAAAAAGAGGCGGTGCCACGCCCATTTTCCATTCCTTCGAAATGCTTGCCTAGGTAAGTAAATCATGCGTACCAAATTTCATCGATATATCTTCAACGGTTTCTGAGTTATGGCATATAAAACTTTCAATGTTTGGCCCTTAATAAGTGGGCGTGGCACCGCCCATTTTCCAAAATTTCATCAAATTTCTTCATAGGGGCTTGAGCTCAACACGTGGGTAAAATTTCATCGCTCCAGCTATATTAGTGACTGAGATACCAAATTTCCGATTTATTCTATATAGGATAAGTGGGCGTGGTCATGGTCCGATTTCGCCCATTTTCAATACCAACCGTCCCAGTCTCTATACCAACTTGCATTCCAAATTTCATCAAAATATCTAAATTTTTGCACGAGTTAGAGTGTTTACATACGGACAGACGGACGGACGGACCGACATGGCTCAATCGATTTCTCTTTTCACCCTGATCATTTTGATATATATAAGTCTATATCTATCTCGATTATTTCATTCTGTTACAATCCACCGTTATGTGATTAAAACTATAATACTCTGTGTACTAGTACAGCTGAGTATAAAACCCGTATGGTTCAGGCAGGTAGGACGTTTTGAGTTTTATTTTATGAAAAATAAAATAAAAATCAGACTGTAAATTTTATTCTTGAGTAAAAAAAAAATAAAAATACACATAATCATTATGCTTTAAGGGAAAAAATAAAAATCAAGTGTAATAATTATATCTGATGGAAAAAAGGAAAAATGAAGAAATAATAATTACTAGTAAACCCGGCCACGCGATGCTGTGGCTTTTAAGCCGGAATTACAATAGCGCTGTGGCAGTAGCAGCGATCGTTTTTCGAAATCAGCTGTTTTTTAGAAACTACGGTTTGCAATGAAGCGGCACATAATACAGCAGAGGCAGCTGGCAGCACCGCTCCGTTTAGCGCAAATTCTAAATTCCCTGCATCTGCCTTGAATCGCAGCCAACTTCTAAGTGTTGATGTAATGTGATATGTCTGTTTCCGTACTATCCAATGTAATATATTTTTACTAATTTTGTGTATCCGTACTTTGATGCCAGCAAGCGGGAGAGAATTTAATTTTTACTTAATTGATTTCCACTAGCAAATATTGCTGGCGGATGCAAAAGCAAAGAAGAAGAAAGAGCAGAGGAAAAAATGAAACAAGATTGATTATTTTAATTGAAAAAAGTGGACATGAAAATGGTAAGTAAATTTATGTCACCACGTGTCCAAGGTAAAAGGAAACAGACCTAATATATAAAGAAGTTACTGCCAAATACTACGAACGCTCTATTGTGTTTGGTCTGGCAGTCACTGCTCATATTAGACGCATCAGCTAATTTCGAAAACCGTCGCTGCCCGCTGCCACATCGCTGATGTAATTTGGGCTTTAATTACACTGTTCGACAATTTGAGAGTGAAAGGCCACTACTCATATAGTAAAACCAAACCGTAATTTTTTTTACAAAGATTTTGTCCGAGGAGACACATAGTGAAGTTTTATGCCGAATAATTTTCTAGAATATTTTAAACCTTTAGCGACCTCCAAAATGCCATTTTTCTTACTACATACTCTTCTTTTTCTAGTTTTCTTTCTAGTTCTAGTTCTCTTTATCTTCCCCTTTCTCTTTTATCTTCCTTTTCATTTTCCCTTTATCTATTTTATTTTCCGTATTCTTTCCTCTTTCGCTTCCTTTCCTTCGCCATATCCGTTTCTTTCATTTTCCTCTCCCTTTCCTATTATTACCCATCTACAGTGCGGCAACTCTGTTAGTATGCAGAAGTGTTTTTTCAATCCGTGCTAAAGAGTATGAGTTTTTAATAGTTGAAAGGCTTTTAAAAAGTTGTGCTTTCGAAAAACACATATGGGTTGTGCTGAAAAGCTAAGTATAGACACACTTAAAACATCCCACCAAAAAACTCGATGACCGTGGAATTAAGAGGGTAATCCAGAAAAACCCTGGCAATCGCTTCCACATTCGTTGACATAATTCCTGACATTAGCATGGGCTTGTCATTGGAGGGAAGGACTTCCCCTATGCATTACCACCGAACGAATAAATCACGCAATACCGCAAGCATTCTAGTGAATCAAATAAAGAACACCTTACAGGGAAGCAGAGAAAGAAGGCGAAAAATTTAAGGCATGATCGAAATTTCCAGGGGTATTTATTCCAGTTCATTTTTCGCGCTCCATTCTACTTTGCATTACGTGGAATGAGTAATGGAAGCTCATTCCACTCTGCATTACTGGCAATGCGTCGCCAGATGTTCCATGGCAAGGCCTTCTATGATGCCTGACAGGTAGTGATGGGCGAGTCCGAGATGTTTTATTCGATTCTCTCGATTGTTGAAACATCTCGAATGCTCTCGATGGTGTTCATTCGTATTCGAGTCAAGTCGTAAATGGCCGTAAGTCGAAACAATCGCTAAAACATCTCGGACTCGCCAACGATTCCTCTCGTTTCCAAAGCAACCCTACAACATCTCGGACTCGCTGCAAAAAATACATAATAATTGTTGTTGCCGCTTGAATATTAAAATTGCTTTACAAAACATACAGAGTGGTACAAATCTATTGCCGTTGTTGCTACTCGTAAAATTCATTTGTCTCATAAGCGTCTCACTTCAGAAAATTTATTAATGTTTAAATAATGAATTATTATTATTATGCACGACACTGTTTAGTTGTGATTGCAATAATGCAGCGTCTATGTATAGCATATTTTTCAATTTGGTTAATTTATTTATGTATTTGCCTCACTTCCATTAAAAATCCTACTTTCTTTATCAACAAACCTCATTCAGTTTATCAACTAAAACATATCATCAAAACAACAGCCGGCTCGCCGACTCGGAACAATCGCAAAAACATCTCGCTTGTGTAGTCGAGATGTCATCGAAACAACCTACGACTCGCCGACTCGGAACAATCGCAAAAACATCTCGCTTGTGTAGTCGAGATGTCATCGAAACAACCTCCGACTCGCCGACTCGGAACAATCGCAAAAACATCTCGATTGTGTAGTCGATGTGATCGACGGCATCCCGACTTCGCAACAAAAGAACAACGATTTGATTTAAAAACATTTAATAAAACATTTGAACATTTATACAATGTAGTCACAAATAATAATATATATTGACGGCAAATGACGAACTGTAAATTTGTATGTCTTCTTTTATTATAGAGAAAAAATTAGTGCTCGTACAAAAGGCGATAAAATTCGATAATTATGGCAATGCCAGATTGTCTTATTGTTGGCTAGTCATTCACAGTCGAGGAGCGAGTCAACTTTTGACTCGATTGTGATTTTGCAACGATGGCGATTCTCTCGATTGTCTAAACATCTCGGACTCGCCCATCACTACTGACAGGTAATAGCGATGACCAGATTTTTGCTGGGATACTTTTAAATTTGTATTTGTACATGTGTATGTATGTATTTCCATATGTGCATATTAGGGATTCCAATTTTTCCGATTTTTACGATCCCGGGATTTTCGAGATTTTATTATATAATCCCGGGATCCCGGGATTTATCCCGGGATTTGGACTTTAATTACACAGGCCGAAAAAATTTCCGAAAAATTTTCTAACTCAAATAAAATTCTACTTTTCTAAAGAATTTCGGTGCCCTGAATCTGAATCTGAAGTCGGATTTTCGGTAATACTTGTAGGTTTTGAGATATTTATGTGATTTTTTGCTATATTCACTGCTCAATCTGTTAAATTACTTACTTTCATTAAAAAATGATTGCAGCTATTGAAAGAACAATCAATTCTCTTGAAAACAGTGCTTTGCTTTCTCGGGTTTCTTATTTATATATCTAGAAATATATGTTTATGTACAATAAGGTATTTGTCTTCGAAATCAACGGCAGTGTTTGTAGCGCTGTTTTAATCGAAATCAAGTTTTGTAGCTGCTCTGCAGAACTATTTTTATTTCAGTATAGAAAATATATACATAGTACACCCAGAAAAAAAAATAGTGTGAAATCAACCAAAAATCAACAAATTTTGTGGTTATTTTTTTCAACACGATGCTTAATGTATGCCTTCATGTAATCGTGTAAAGTTAACACTACTGTCAAGTGTTAGTTTAACAGGATGACAACTGTAGAATTAACACTAAAAAGTATTGAGTCTTCCTGTCGATTTTACAATTTTAACTAGTTAATGTTACAATAAAAGCTGGTTAAATTAACATGAAATGGTCCTGTTGAATTAACAATAACATCTTTTTGATTTTGCATTAAATTTATTGTTAAATTAACTAGAAAGTCTTGTTGATTGTACAATTTATTTTTTTAAATAAAAAACATATAAAACATAAAATATATAATCATCACTTCAATTAAGCACATTCGTACATCACCCGCACAACTGACCAAATTGAAGGCGTCCTTCTCATACGAACACAAATGTACCGGCGATAGTTTATACATGGGCGATAGTACTATCACTTGCACCGAGTAATGTTTGGCCGCTAATGCAACAACCGCATGCTGCACGCAAACCCCCATTCGCTAAAAAACCTCCTAGTGATATTGCAACCTATGAAGAGGAAAAATAAAATATTGAACATTAAATACTTTTAGAAACAAAAATGTAATCCTTTTTTAACTCACCTGCGAACTGAAAATATAAATCGAAAACCCACTATCGCGAACTGAAAATGATGCTAAACTCGCATCACTGCCACGGCACAAAATTTTCCTTTTTTTTTTAAAAATAATTTGCGTTTTGCACGAAAATCAGACTTCAAATGATCAAAAAAATTATGTATGTTTCAAAATAGTTTTGACGTTCTTTTTTAACACTTTTTTTTTGATTACATTGACACTATGATCGTGTTGAATAAATCAAAATTACAAATGACGTTTATGTTTGAACATTGTTTCGTGTTATATCAACCAAATTTTATTGTTAATTGGTTCTTGTTGTTTTCACATTTGTTTTCATGTTGTATTAATACTAAAATTGGGACGTCATTTTTATATTTGAATCATCTTGTATATTTTAAAATTTATGTCATATATCATGTTGTATCAACAATAAAATTTGGTTGAATTTACCAAATTTTCAGATGACAGTTACAAAGCCAAAATCATGTTTCAAACATCGTGTAATTTGAAAAAAATTGTTGCTGTTCTATGTGTAAAGATCGATCGTGTTAATTTTACATGAATCGTGTTGATGATTTTTTTTCTGAGTGTAGGCCACTGATTGGAATTTTTGTTTCAGTCACGCAAAATTTATTCTTATTTTCGATAAATTAATATAAATTACTTCACTTATTTAATACAATAAACTGCCTAAAAGCGTGCTACAAAATTTTTATTTGCAATATTGCAAGTTACAAGCAAGATATCCGAAAAAGCAAAACATTGTCTTCAAGAGAAATGATCGTGCTTTCAATAGATTTAATCAGTTTTTAATGAAAGTGAGCAATTTTAAAGATATTGAGGAGTGAATATGGCCAAAAACCGCGTTTTTCGCCTCTTTGGACATGAATATCTCAACAAGTGCACCGAAATCCTTTTGAAACGTAGAATTTTATTTCTGTTACAAAAATTTGTCGACCAGTATTATTTTCCCACATTTGGGGTTGAAAAATTAAATATAATTTTCGAGAACAGCTACAACTTTAAAATGCAAAGAAAAAAAAAATAGATTTTTATTGCCATTTTTTATTATTTCATTACTAACAAAATAACATAGGAACGTAAAATCATGCGTATTATTTAATAACACTTAAGAGTTACTTTAAAAAACACAATCAACAAAGAAAATTAAATACATTTGGTGAAAACATTTTCCTTTATAGTTGGTACTTTTAGGATATTAGGATAAAACGGTTTGCGATCGTTTGATAATTTCCAATAAAAAATTTTAGAATTTAACGACACACTTCGTTTAAGCGAATATTTCCAAGCTCGCCGAAAGATTCTAAAAATTAATGCAACTTCCGAAAATATTTAAAAATCGGAGGCACATATTTTGATATGAATTCCGAGGATGCAGCTGCGTATTTAATTTTAGTAGAGTAATGTAAAACTATCAAGTCTAATTAAAATTTTGTTTGCATTTTCTTCCATTATTTACTTTCCATATGGGAAAATTCCAAAAACCATTTGGGAAATAAATGACCAAAAATCAGGAAATAGAAATTATCAAATGAATTTTACCACAAGAATTCTAAAGGCTTTAAAAATACCTAACGTACGTTTCTTTACAACGCGTACTTCACGACAAACAAATTTGATTATTAAAAATATTAATCCTTACTTTGACTAATGGACTTTTTTATTCTGGCAAAAATGTCGCAATTTCTTGGGGCTGTCAGATTTTTTTGTTCTCTTCCACACAGACTCAACACTTTTTTAGGGCTGTTTGTTCTATTGACAAAATATAAAACTGGCCCGAGTACGGGGCAACATCTTCTGCTCTTAGCACATTGCATTATTTTTGTTTCATTCATCACATGAAAAATGCAACATTTATAGGGCACTGGGCACATGTTGATTATGGTGCAATGTAATAATGCGACGTTTTCATGCAGAATAGGATATGCTATTAGTATACAGATCTGAGGCCACTAAAAATTATATAAAATACAACTTTTCTTTGCTATAATAGGGGAATATTCTGTCTTTATCTTATCCCAAAAATCCCGGGATAAAATTCTAGCGATCTCGGGATATTCGGGGTGTCCAAAAGGGCGGGATCCCGGGATTGGAATCCCCAGTGCATATGCATGTTAGGGTCGGGCATTAGGCATTAGATAGGGTCGAAAAAAAATGTTGTAAAAGTCCGCCCCTAAATTTGAAGCTTATATTGAGAGGATTATTTATTTATTTATTTTTTTATTTATTTAATACAAACACAACAACCAAGGGTTATAATTACAGTGTTTGTCCACCAACAATATGAAACACCAATTATACTAAATTTTAATACATACATAAATCCTTACCACTAAGAACATTACATAGACAAAAATACGTAAAACTTACATGACTAAGAAGTAGACAGAGAAAAGTAAGAAGAGTGGAATTATAAGAAAAAAGTCAGGAAAAAAGCATAGTATAGGAGGATTAATCGACTCATAAGGCATATGTGTATATATGTATATTCATGTACTCTCACGCAATCGATCCGAATAGAATCGCATAAGTTCCCTTTTGAAATGCAGAGTGCTTGTCTGGCTCCTGATATCCAATGGTATGTTATTCCAAAGACGGACTCCGTAAACGAAGAACTGTCTCTCAGAGGTTTTGGACTTAAAGGTCGTATGAAGCAATTGCCCTGTACGCTCAGATCGTGTAGCCAGAAAACGCTCGTAGAGGTATGATGGTTCATGACTTTTTATTATTTTATGCATTAAGGCAAGAACCCTCACTTCCAAATAACTATTTAAAAGAATTGCATATATTTGGATGGAGTATTCAGAAATGTGGTCCCTGCGCTTAATACTGTAAATATATCGGGCAACATTATTGAACAAGACATTTAGTTTCCTCATACAAATACTATCACAATTGGCATAGAGTTCGCAACCGTAGAGCACTGTTGGAAGCAAATATGTCTTGGCCAATAACAGTCTTATTTTTATTGGCGTAAAGTACTGGATAGACCATAACGAGCGCAGCATTCCATACACTTTGCCTATTACCGTTAAAATGTGGTTATTCCATGTCAAAGTACTATCAAATATCACACCCAGGTTTTTGGCCGATTCAACGAAATTAAAAACTGAGTTGTCTAATGTCACTTTTGGAAAGTTCTGAACATTTAAGTGCTTTTTGTTGATTGCAATACACTGTGACTTACTCGGATTCAGCACTAAGCCATTATCTTTAGCCCAGCCATTTATGCAATGCAGGTCCGCATTAAGATCTTTTCTGCAAGCGTCAATTGAATTCAAAGGACAACTCAGGTATAGTTGCACGTCATCGGCGTAGACATGAACTTTACAGTGTTGTAGGACCCCCGGCAAATCATTGACATATAAAACAAATAACAATGGACCAAGTATAGAACCCTGCGGCACTCCTAAATTAACAGAAAAAAATTTGGACACAGAACGACCAACGCATACCGCTTGTGATCTATCAAGAAGATATGATTTGACAAGACTCACAGCATGAGACGAGAAGTTAAGTTAAGTTAAGGATTAAGGGACAAAAAAAAATTTTTTTCTGATCCCGCGAAATTTCGCCGAAATGGTTTTTTTCTTGTAACTTTGTTATTTAACATCCGATTTTTAAAATTGACTTTTACAACTTTACATATATTGAATTGCTTAAAAAAATAAATTAAATAATAGCTACGTTAAATATTCGTAGTGATGTAACTTCTTTGTTTATTAATTTAGTAAAACCCTTTAAAGGCAACGTTGTCATGAATTTTGAAGTACTTTTATTTGGCAAAACAAAAAGGACAATTCATGGACATACAAATAAGTTAGCTGACCCAACTATGTGAAAACGACTTCAGAGCTCAAAAGAGCATTAGAAGGAAGTGTAGAGCTGCAAAATACGAAAATAATGACGTATCAATTTTAAAAATCGGATGAAAAATAACAAATTTACAATAAAAAAAAAACGATTTCGGCGGTATTTCGCGGGATCAAAAAAAAATTTTCGGCTACCGAACAAAAAGCACGGTCTTGTTCTCCGTCAGTGCCAAAAACTTACTCACAGCCTCTAGCAAATATTTCCGCAGCTGGAGTGCAAAATAAGATTTGCGATACAACCAAAATGGCAGGTGAAAACGCCAAGAAAACAAAAGTGCAGACTGGGTTAGCTATATTCTTCACCCTTATCGCGAGTTTTTTTTTTTTTTCACCCGAAAAGATTCACTTTTTTTCTTTGCCTTATCGCAGATAGAAGCGAAAAGAATTTTCGTGTTCGAAAAAAATTTCGCCTTATTGGCAACGCTTTTTTCAGCCGAAATGAACAGCTGGAAATATCAAATCTATTCACTTTTATTTTACAGGCGAACAAGAGTGAAGCAAAATGTAAGCAATTGTTTGTTTTGAATATTAAATACTTTTCTAATTAAATATCCTTTTAATTTTAGGAGTAAATCAATAAATAAAGCCCAGTCGGATATGCTGCTTGAAAAGATGGTGGAAAATCCCGACATTGCAAAAGGTTTCACGAGGGAAAATAAGGAAAAGGTTACAAACTTGTGGAAGCAGCTTGTATTCTCCCTGAATAGCCTGGGCCCACCTGTTAAGACAGAGTTTGAGTGGAAAAAGGTAACATTGCTTTGTATTAATGCATATATAAACCATTTAGTATACCAACGTATGTATTAACTAGGTGTGGACTGACCAGAAACGCTATGTGAGGAACAAGGTGTCACAAAATAAAAACCATGCAAGGGGAACGTTGAAGACTCACACAGGTACGGACCAGCGGCAAAAAAGGCTAAGACGGATTCGGAGGTAGAGATTTTATCAGATATATTACTACGCAGTGATGACACTCCTGGCTGCAGTACCGATACACCAGATAGCGAAGCTGTTTCTCCTCAATGTGAGTCTGCTGATCTGCCGAGCGAATGCCAACAAAATGACATTAGCGCACAGCCAGTTCAACAAAGTACACTAAGTGCGAACAAAAAATTAACAACTACTGAGTTGGTATTAAAGGAGCTTGAGAAACAGCAGCAACTATGTGATAAGTTGGGTGAAATGATGACAGAAAAAAGTCACACAATGAGGTGATGCAGGATTGTGCCTCGAATATAAATCACACACTTGATCGTATGTGCGATCTAAAGGAAAGAAAATTAATGGAATTAACGCGCCACAATGTTGAAATGGAAAAGATGCGTAAAAAAGAAGTTGAGAAGTTAATTGACTTTAATCGAAGGGAGTTGGAATTAAAAGAATTAAAAATAGAGATCTTAAGAAAAAGAAAACAAAGACTGAAACTGATAGAAAAATGAAATTTTTTTTTTATAATTTTTTAATAAGTTGCAAAACTGTTATGTATATCGTCGATTAAAGTGCATTTTCGCGTAAGAGGTATTTGCATTTTCGCGTAAGGGACATTTTTGTTTCCTTTTTTTACACTAAGTTGGTGTTTTAGCTAACAAACTGATCTACGTAACTATTTAAATTTAAGTTTGTCTAAAATTCAACCACCATCCGCTATGCGAAAATGCAAATGCCTCTTACGCGAAAATGCACTCTAAATGACGATATATTAATTATATTTATGAATAATTTTTTAATTTTTTTTATTTTGATTTAAAAATATTTTTTTTAACTCTTATATTGTCTTGAAAAAAAATTTTTTTTACTTTTTTATTTCTATTGAAAATAGATTTTTTTATTTATTTTAAACAAGCTGCAATAATATTTATGTTAATTAAATGGAATAAAATATTTATGTTTATTAAATAAAATAAAAACAAAGTACCTTATTACTTTTAAATAAAATAATTAATGAAATTAAATCATGACTACTTTATTCAAAGTGTTTGTGATTTCTGCACGAATGCGCTTGCCTGCGGCCAGATAGGTACTCCTTCCTTCGGGGATCTGTTGATTATGTACTGGGGAAGTCTCGTTCAAATCTGCTTTATAAGATGGGATGTGAAAGTTAGCTTCACTTTTGTAATGAATGCTAATGTTATGCAAAGCTGCGCAAACGTTAATAATTTTTATTGCTTTGGCAGGAGCATAGTACAACTCTCTAGCGCCTAAGAGACACCTCCATCGGTTTTTAAGTACACCATTTGTTCTTTCGATTATATTTCGGCCCCTAGAGTGCACTTCATTAAATTTTGCCTGAGCTGATCCACTTTCCGGAGGTATGGTGTAAGTAGCCAAGGCTCTAGGGGGTACCCAGCGTCACCTAAAATTTTCAGAATTGTATATGCATTCGTTTCATTGATGTTCAGCCGTTACCTAGTAAACGAGCACTGCTGTGAGTTTGCAAATAACTTTCTTCTATTTCAGATCTTACGTCGCTTATGTTCCATATAAAGGCATCATGGCAAGCACCTGGGTGTGTAGCATCAATAGTACGAATTTTCATGTTGCTGTCACAAACCTGAAAGCCATTTATGTATAATAATAATAATAATACAATGGCGCTATTATAACTCTGGCGAGTTTTATGGCCGAGCTTCTCTCCCAATTCGAGGTGTGCTCCTTTTTGTTTTTCCTACTAATTGGGTAGACCTACAGTTTTATGCCGGCTCCGAACGGAGAATGCATTTTTTGTGAGAAGCTTTTTCATGGCAGAAATACTCTCGGAGGCTATGCCAACGACTGCCGAGAGGTGACTGCTGCTTAAAAAACCCAATAATTGGATTTTTACTAATTAGAAAAATTGTTTTGGTGTTTTGCTCGGACCGTGGTTTGAACCCGATACCTCTGGCATAGCAGGCGAGCACTCTACCCACTGCACCACAGCGGCCATTTGTATGTACCTACGAGCATAACATTTAAACTACACTCGCCCTTTCTATTGTAGTATTGATTAATGTTTTTAGAAGGGGATGTTATGTTAACGTGCGTTCCATCAACACATCCTACAACTCCTGGTATTGCGAATTTCGTATAAAAGTCGCATGCAATTTGGCGTTGTTCTTCTGATGTAGGCCACTTTATCCATTGGGGACAAAGCAATGGCTCCAAAATACTCAGCACCTCTGAAAGAACCTCGCTGAAGGAAGACTGGCTAAGACCCACCTCATGGTCCTTGCCAACGCCTTTTTGATGTCCTCCCTCTGCGAAAAAACGTAGACAAGCGCTCAACTTTACAATTGGTGGAATTCCAAATTATTGCTTCACTGGCGGCAAGGAGCTGGCAAGAATCTCTAGCAAATATGTAAATGCCGGCTTATTTAGCCGATAATATTGCCGAAAACTATTAAAGAAACGATTAATTTGTTAGAAAAAGTGCTGAAGAGAACTTTTTTTAACTCACAGTGAATCACTTAGCTCCAAAGGATTGGAACTGTCCCTTAATTGCCTCCGGATTGCTTTCTGATTAGTATTTTCCTCGCGTTTGATTAATAACAACCTAAGGGCGACACTACTCATGTTTCCAAATATTTTTAAGCCTTATTTTAATTTTATTTGAAGAAAATGCACGCTTGTTTACAAAAATGGATAAATTGCAAAAAGTTCGAAATAGAGCAACAGCTGATTCGAAGTGAACTTTTGTTCGGCCGAAATTGTCGATTGGCGGAACCAGTTCGCCCGAACACAAAAATTGAAGGCGAACATTTTTCCAGGCGAACTCTGCGATAAGGGTGCTTGTAAAAAGAAATCGAACGCCAGAAAAGAGTGGAAAATCAAATTCGCCCAAAATAGCCAAAGGTGACCTGCGACCAGAGGCAACGAAAGAGGCAACGAAAATAACATTGGACAACAACAGATTCAAGTGTTCTTGCTGAATCTGAAAACGTTCAGGTCGAAAAGCCACCAAAAATTTCGAAAGCTGATCCACTATACCTGCGAGAACAAAGCTCTAATGCATTAGTAAGCAAACTGGTTGAACTAGTACATGGTCCATGTCATACCTAAAGAAAAAAGGGCAATATACTTGAAGTAAAAATTCAAATGGTAAATTTTTTTGAAGATATACTGTAAAGATTCTGTAGATTATTTCGATATACGAAACTTAGCTTAACTCACACTTATACATGCCATGAAAAAAAATACAAATGAAAAAACGCCCGAAAAATACTTTTGAATGCGAATCAATATTGATGGATCAAAACTTTAGTTGTAATCTTTTGCAAGCGACATGCAAAAGAACACCACAAAAATTGAGGAATTGCATACAAAAAAATAAGCTACCAGTTAAAAAATAAGCAGCAAGCGTATAACTCGGTAAGTCATAACTAGACTGCGGATCTTTATGCAAAAAATTTAAAATGCTTTATTAAGTGTTATATTGATTCAAAACTATATATTCGCATTCCAAAACGAATTTTCTTGCTCTGTTTTGAATATGCAAAATATATGCAACTTATATGCAAGTTATATGCAAGTTATATGCAAGTTATATGCAAATTAAAAATACACCTTTTTCATATAAAATATAGAATTTTAAGTGATATACACAATAAATAAATACAGTTGAATGCAAAAATCATTTGTTGTATGCTGGAACATTTGTTCCATGCAAATAAATAACCCATTAACACCCAAAACAAAACTGTAAATGGTAACTACTAATTTTTATTATAATAATTTTTAATGTAAAGAGATAATTTTAGTTGTAGTTAAGACCACAATATACTACAATTGTTTTCTCCAGATTCTGAATGCCGAAATTGTGACGCTTGTCGGTTAATATCAGTTTATACATATGCTGAAAATGAACGCTCAAATTTGGGTCTTTAATATTGTCAACCCAATTTCGAAGCTTCAAACACTTTATCTTCATTGCTTTTCCCATTGCAAATGCAGAAAAATAAAATGATAAGCTTGTTAAACGCTGAATGACTAATTACACTGGATCACAAAATGAAATTTTTTGTCTGTACTTTGGACGTGACTATCCTATCTATATGTAAAATCGGTCGCTGATTCCGAAAATCGGGTTCATTTTTAATTCTATGAGAAGGTTTTTGAGATATCGGCAATTTACCGTTATTTGGCCAATGGGTACACTTAATCCAGTATAGCTCTTTAACACAGTGAGTTATCTTCTTTGGGGTGACACCATACGAAAGAAAATTAAATTTCTTTTTCGCGGCTCCTATAACATTTTTCTCTAACTCTTATAGTTTCTGAAATATTGACGATTAAATTTTAATTTTTTCGATTTTTTACGATTTTTTGAAGAAAAAATTGACTTTGTCAGACAATATCTTTAAAACCAATGTCTTCACCTTCGGTTTTAATCTTTTACGTGAAGCTCCATTCCATTAGCAAAAAAATAAGCTATCAACGAAGAAAATCCATGGTAAAATGGAAAAGTTATAGGCGATCAAGTAAATACAGCCAAGTCGCACAATGCCTCTACACGGGTATATTTTATGCATGTTATACCCGTAAATGGGCTTGTATCTACCGCGCTGCCAATGTGCTGCTACTGCAGATGTGTAGGTATTGGTACAATATGCATAGAATGTACGCGTGCAGAGGCATTGCGCGACCTGGCTGTATTTACTTGATCGCCTATAACTTTTCCATTTTACAATGGATTTTCATCGTTGATAGCTTATTTTTTTGATAATAGAATGGAGCTTCATGAAAAGGAGTAAAACCGAAGGTAAAAATATTGGTTTTAAAGATATTGCCTGACAAAGTCAATTTTTTCTTCAAAAAATCGTAAAAAATCGAAAAAATTAAAATTTAATCGTCAATATTTCAGAAACTATAAGAGTTAGAGAAAAATGTTATAGGAGCCGTGAAAAGGAAATTTAATTTTATTTCGTTTGGTGTCACCCTAAGGAATATAACTCACTGTGTTAAAGAGATATACAGGATTAAGTGGACACATTGGCCAAATAACGGTAAATTGCCGATATCTCAAAAACCTTCCCATAGAATTAAAAATGAACCCGATTTTCGGAATCAGCGACCGATTTTACATATAGAAAGGATGGTTGCGTTCAGAGTATTTTTTGGCTGTAGAGAAGTGTTATTATTAAAGATTAAGCCATTAGAAATGACTCATTGCAAAATATATTCCATAGAATTTTTCAATTTGAAACAAATTATAGGAGTATGAAAACGCCAAAGTGTCTGTCTCACGATAAAATATATATGCAAATTTTAAATTTTTATGTAAATATGCAAGTTATATGCAAATATGCAAGTTATATGCAATATGCAAAATATGCAGAAATAAATATGTAAATTTAGAATATTAATTAATAACATTCATTTTTCTCTTTTGAACCATATCGCTATCTCTTCTCCTTAAAAATATGCAATTGCATAAAGATCCGCTGTCTAGTCATAACCAACTTGAAAACAGTGTTGAAAAGTTTAAAAACGTGCGTCACTGTGAATGGTCAACGGAAAGTAATTGGAAAATTTCAAAATAAACGTCAAAAGGTGCCAAAAAAGGTTAGTGATGTGTTAACTCGATGGCCGATCCTCGGAAATGAAGCCTATCACCTCTCAGTCTCAATTTCCTACTTTTCCTTCACGTTTGGTGGCACTGTTAACCCCAACCATCTAGGACGGGGAACAGATAAAGTAGGTGAGGACCACACCTCCATTTTGACCCTGCTTTGGCTACGGACTTTCTCTGGCTTCTCTATTCGGATTAGTTTGCTTCGGGCTGGCGGGCGTGACAATCTGACACCTGAGTATGTGGGGGTGACACCCCACAAAAATGGCTGTCATGCTAATGTCGCAACCGTCTTCCGCCCCGTTAAAACTTGGCAAGTCTCGGAGTACGTTCCCAGCCGTCGCCGTTAAGGTGGCGGTGCAAGTGCAGTTGAGATTACTCCTGTCTTTGCATGGATGGCTCTGGGCCCCCCACATGACGGCGGGGGTTCCAACCTCCCCAGGCTGTCCCTGATTTGACACATAACCTGGGATCCTTAGTGACTGCACGAAACGGGGAAGGATAGCGGCTTCGAGTTGGGGCCCTTTTCGAATGAACAATTTTACAAAAAAATCTAATTACAACAACAAAAAACAAAAATAACACAAAAAAATATCTTCATCCTCTTCCTCTCGGGGGAGGACTGCGCCGGCGCAAGCGCCAACGGCGATTTCGCGCCCACAAAGCGCTACACTGCAGGGCGGGGGGCTTGCCTCTCACCTTGCAACAACGTCAATCAACTTGATGGGTCCCAGCACCAGTAGGGCTGCTAGACTGGTAACGCTGGAAACGGCGAACCACCCAGCCCCTCCTGATGCTGGAGGCCCGCCAAGTTCGAACTCGGCGACCCTTCTCCCCACAGCTGTGACAATGGTCTCACGACCTGGTCACACTAAGCCAAAGGAGAGGGTAGCCGGAAAAGGAGGTGATCAGCACCTGGTGGGTCCCGGCACCAACAGGGCGGCTGGATCGGTAGCGCTGGAAACGGCGAACCGGCCAGCTCCTGCTGAGGCTGGAAACTCAGTAGGTGTTGGTAGTGCTACACTTCCTCCTACAGTAGCGGCATTGGTCTCACCACCTGGTTTAGCTGACCGTGGGAGGAAGTTGGCTACAAACGCGGGTGACCAGCACCTGTTGGGTCCCGGCACTAGTGGGGTAGCTGGATCGCTAACGCTGGAAACGGCGAGCCGTCCATCCCCTGCTGATGCCGGAAACTCAACAGACGCTGGTAATGCTACTCTTCCTCATACGGCAGCGGCATTGGTATCACGACCTGGCTTAGCTGGCCCTAATGGGAAGATAGCCAACAATGAAAATACAACCGGGGGAACGGCAGCGAGGGAAACAACGAACCGTCTCACACAGGACAAGAACCCCGGTTATGGGGATAAAAGAAAGGCCACGAAGGTCTTAAAAAAGTACGAGGGGGTGCCACTAGACACGTTGCCCCAAAGTGCGAAGGACGCGGTGGATAGGGCGAAAGCTCTGCTACTTAGCTGCCAGAGCACTAAGGGCGCGGTTGGAGCCACTACCTACAAACGCCAACGATCGGAGGAGGATATGAAACCTGCTCCGAAAAGGGCTCAAAGGCGCAGCGAGGTGGGCAGGCCCACTTTCGCCGAGGTTGCTAGGGACAGAATCCTGGTAGGGGTTCTGGACCGCGGAAATGACCGTGGGGCCATCCCGAGGTACAAGTGGTTGTGGGTCCGAGCAGCCATCACAGACGCCCCTCTGGACGTCGTGCTGGAGGCCCCGGGTCCGCCTCCACGAGGGGAAGATGCGGGATGGTTCCAAGGTCAGATCAAGGTACTCGCTTGTGACGACGCAAGGACTGATAGGCTCTACAAGGCTGCAGTCGCGAGGGTTGGCGAGGTCTACCCCGTTTCCTTTCGAACGAGGTACTGCTTGTGGTTATCGCTCTTGTAACATTAGCGAAAAATACTTTTGAATGAAGTGATACCCAAAAAAACACAAAATTACGCATCATCATATGTATAACCATAAAAAAATTAAAAAAAAAAGTTTTGAGATCAGGTATTTCTTGGTATTTTATTCAAATTAACCATTTGTAAAGTAGTGTAATCAACTTTGGCTGCAAAATGGAGAACAATGAGAGTTGTATTAGGCGGATTCTAATCACTACGTAAAATTTACGTACATTAGTAATAACGTAGTATGAAATATCGTTATGGTTCTAGGGCTAAGGGGCCTGGGACCGGAGAGTTGGAAGTACCAGGTCTTCCAACTCTCCGGTCGATGAGGGGTTATGAGTTGGAAGCCCTGGCACTTCCAACTCTCCGGTCGATGAGGGGTTACCTTTACTGCAGCACTTACAAATGCTTTTAACTTAGCTTGCCCGGAGCCAAAATCCCGGGGGAAGCGCAAACATCATTGGTGGTCCAACGATTTTGGACTCACTTCGAAAATCTTGCAGAAAGCAATTTAACAGAGCCCAACGACTTGACAATGAGTCTCAATGGCTGCAATATAAAGAAGATTTAAGGGCTTACACAAAAGCCCTAAGACTAGCGAAGAGAACCTCCTGGAGGAACTTCTGTACTGGAATCGAAAACGTCAATGAGACGTCAAGACTAAGATGTGTGCTCTCAAAGACACATACGCCCTTGGGCTATCTTCGGAGGCCTGACGGATCCTGGACCGAATCGGAAAAGGAAACCCTGGAGCTGCTGTTGGATACACACTTTCCTGGTAGCTCGCCAAACGTACCGGCGATATTAGCCGTGTTTTTATTCAAGCGCATATACATCTGCGCTTAAATTTTGTATGGATTTCTAAGCGCACATCTCTATCTGCGCTGATTTGTCCATACAAAATTAAACCGCAGATGTATATGCGCTTGAATAAAAACACGGCTATTATCAACGAACATCGCGGTTAACGTACCAGTTACGGAGGAACGGGTCAGGTGGGCAGTTAGAAGCTTTAAACCCTACAAAGTTGCTGGACCAGATGGGATTTTTCCTGCACAACTCCTATATACGCTCGAGACATCAACAAGCTGGCTTCGCCGTATATTCGTTGCTTGTCTTTCGTTTAATCATATTCCGAGCACGTGGAGACAAGTCTCGGTTATATTCATTCCTCAGGCTGGGAAAGCCTCGCACTGCGAGCCAAAGGACTATAGGCCAATAAGTCTTTCTTCCTTCTTGCTCAAAACTTTGGAGAGAATAATAAGCAACTTTCTCTCTATATCAATTGATAGCAAACTTCTGTCTAGCTGTCAACATGCATACCTTAAAGGGAAATCTACTGAAACGACACTTCATAGCCTGGTTTCTACCATTGAATCATCCTTGACCGATAAGGAGTTCTGTCTCGTGGCCTTTCTGGACATCGAAGGTGCATTTAATAATGTTATCCCAGAGGCTATCAGCAGCGCCTTAAACCACTTAGGGGTTGACGTCTCTCTGATAGGGTTGATTGATCAACTTTTGAGGGGAAGGATTGTATTCTCAACAATGGGTGAGGTCAAAACTACACGCTATGTCACCAGAGGCACACCCCAGGGTGGTGTCCTCTACCCACTGTTATGGAACCTTACTGTCAACTCACTTCTAAGAGAGACAGTGTGGGGCGGCGGGAAGGTCGTGGCATATGCGGATGACCTTGCTATAGCATACAGAGGGAAGTTTCCACAGACCTTGTGTGATCTGATGCAGGAAGCACTACGAAAGGTCTCATCGTGGTCCTCTCGCTGTGGGCTCAGTGTCAATTCAAATAAGGTGGAACTTATCCTCTTCACCAGGCGGTATAAAATACCACCGTTAAATCTACCAGAGCTAAATGGCGTTCGCCTGAGCCTAGCTGACAAGGCTAAGTTCCTAGGGGTGGACAAAAAGCTGAACTGGAAGGACAACATTATTCAGCGACAAAGCAAAGCATACATTGCCTTATATACATGCAAAAGAGCCATAGGCAAAAAGTGGGGACTTAGTCCCAGCATCTGCAGATGGATTTACACTGCGATCGTTCGACCTATTCTGTTATATGGAGTCGTAGTATGGTGGCCTGCGTTGAGTAAGGCGTCCAACCTTAAGGTTCTGAGCCGGGTCCACAGATCTAACATGATCAGCATAAGTGGCGCACTCAGCACGACGCCTAGCGAAGCTCTTCAGGCCATTCTAGATATCCTGCCACTAGATTTAGCAGGTTTTCAGGTGGCGGCTACATCAGCCCTACGTCTAAGAGAGTCATCCGGCTGGCACACAAAAGCCACAGGACACTCTAGCATTCTCAGCGATTTTAGTTTTCTACCCGGTGGTACGGACCGCTGTACTACTACTATGGTTGCAGACAGCAACTTCGAAACAAGGATCCCAAATAGGGATGATTGGGAAGAGCCAAAGCGGGTTTACCCAACCCCAGGTAGCGTTTCTATCTATACCGATGGCTCGAAACTAGACAACAAAGTTGGCGGCGGAGTCTTTTCACAAGACTTGAATATACAGCTAGCTTTTAGGCTGCCCGACCACTGCAGCGTTTACCAGGCTGAAGTGTCAGCTATAAGGGAGGCTGTTAACCATATGAGGCCTGAACCTATCCACAGGGATTTATTCATCTTCAGCGATAGCCTACTCGTTCAATTCTGAACTAACACTAGACTGTCGCCGATCTCTACAGGAGATGGCCAAACAGACCCGTCTGCACCTCGTGTGGGTCCCGGGACATAGGGATATCGATGGCAATTGTAGGGCAGGTGAACTTTCGAGGCAAGGCACTACCGAGCAGGTTCTTCCTGACAAAGAACGCATAGGTATGCCATTTGCCACATGCAAGCTAATGCTTAAACAGCACATCTATGAACTGGCAAGCGATAGATGGCAACAGAACCCAGTTTGTCGAACGTCAAGACAAACCTGTCCAAAATCACAAGCGATCTCCTCAAATATGGACTCTAAGGAGAGAGGAGATCTCGAACCTTGTGGGGGTGCTTACAGGTCATTGCCTCATCGGGAAACACGCAGAGAGGCTGGGTGCATCCTACCGCAGATGCTGCAGAAGCTGCAAAGACGACGAGGAAGAGGAGACAATCGAACACCTCATTTGCCACTGCCCGGCTCTTAACGGCGTCAGGCGACGCTGTTTTGGGACACCTTTCCTGGAAAACCTATGCAAAGTCGCGGATATCGACATAAAGGACCTGGTGAAATTCATCAGGTTTTCAAACTGGTTCAAAAAGGAGGAGTAATCTGTTTTCTTCTTGTGGTATCACAAATGGCCTCTGTACTGGCCTAAGTGTGCCCCTAAGGCAGCCACTTCAACCTAACCAAACCTAACGTCAAAAAATCAGAAATGAAAAAATTTCCCCGCCAGCATTTTTTGAAAATTTTGATCAAAAAGTATTCAAATATCATACGCCCAGATGATTAAAAACGATCAAATTTAAACATTTTCTATTGGAATATGAGTGAATCGTCGGGAGAAAAATGTACCCTAAATATAATTATTCTTAAGTAACCATTCATGATACATATTTTTAAGCATTTTTCAATCATTTTTTTATGAAATTTGATATCATGGAAATCTCCTACTTCTTTTTTTTTTGGAATAACATTTGATTGTTTTTCACAATCATTTTTCAATTATTTTTTGAATCATATGTGATATAATTTTATGATCACATTAGTGGTCTTCCTCTAAAGTGATAAAATAATAAATTGTTAAAGTTTATCAGTTGATTCGCATTTTTACATGAACGTACCTTGGTAAATAATTGTTTAAACTCTTGTCAGCTGTCAGTGTCAACTTGATTAATAAATAAAAAACCCAATAAAATAAACAAAAAATGCATATAACATTTTTGTAGAAACTATTTAAATAAATCGTGCAAAAATGCCGAAGGAAAACACATTTTCCTCTTTTAAATTGAAAAGGTAAAACTGACAATGTGTCAACAAAATCGTTCGGTAAAGTGATAAACTTTGCTTAAATATATTTTCATACAAATTTTGACAGATAATTTATCACAATTATTATTTTATCACTTTACCCCATTTACCAGTAGTTTATGACTTTAGATGAAGACCCTTATTATATTCCTTTCTTATTACTTTTTGTAATATTTTTTGATCACATTTTATAAATAAAAACAATTACTCCTCAATTTTACCTGGAAGGGTGATAATGTAGACAAATTGTTGACAATTTTGTTGACAATTGTACTCAAAAGGTTATAAACGAACTTCGAAATATGATTTTGTTCGATATCCGATTGGCATAAAAGTGGAGTAGTCTACCTTCTTACTCGTTCAGGTCTAAAAGGGTACAATTAGTCTCCACATAGGACATGCTCAAACAAAAGGGAAAACTTCATTCCATATAAAGAGACCACAAGTTGTACATTCCGAATTAGTCGAATTTTTTGCGGGGATAGTGTCAATGAAAAGTCAAATTATGAAAGCTCACAGTAGTGTTGTAAATGAATCACAATTTAAAAAATTCCTCAACCATACCTCAGTAATCCCTCAATAAAAGCAGGTAGTGCATTCTTTTGCAGGTTGCTTACAAAAGATTGCCACTTTTGTTTAGTTTTAAATAACATATCGTCGTTTAAAGTGCATTTTCGTATAAGAGACATTTGCATTTTCGCATATCGTACGGTGCACATTGGTCCCAATTCCATTTTTTTTGGCATAAATTCAACTAATGCAGCTACGCAGTTGAAAGTTGACAAATCCTATTGCGATGGCATATGGAAGAAAATAGCAAATATCTGATCAATCAGACCACGCCCACCGTGACTGCCAGTAGGGTGTCCCTTCCAGGTATGAGAAAAATTTCCTTTTGAGATACTATATCGCAAAAGGTGTCAAAATTAGCGTAATTGAATACAGAGTTCTGTATATTTATGTATGTTAAGGTAAATTTCAACTAAATAAGCAAATTTAAACTTCTAAAAAATTAGACACTAATAGGGTGTGTCAAAATACTTTTTTGAGGGTTTTCTTAACGCAAGACCCGTTAAAACTTGCGTTTCATAGCCGATTACGAAATATTATAATGAGTAACGTCCGCAACTCACTTTGTGTGGTTAAGACATCGACATCATACTATATTAGCGCCTGCAAATGTCGAACAATTCGGAATTGCTGAGATAGAAATTCACTGGAAAAATATCGAATTTTTTAAAAACGGCAATAAACGGCAATAATATTTTTGCATGGCTTTATTAAATACACTTTACTTAATAATATAACATCTTTACTTTTGTGAAGAATTGTGTAGTTATATAACTTTTTGCCTAAGAAACACAAAAATTATAAATTTTTTTTAACATAATATACCTTTTGCAAAGCACTTCAAAGCTACCCTAATACACTTAGGAACATGGAAAAACTTGGTAAGAGTAAATTCTACTTACTTTTCCCTATGTTATCCATAAAAATGTGCACTTGTTTTCAATCAAGCTTAATTTTCCAATATTAAAAAGTTCACAGCAAAAAAAAATACGAAAAAACTTTAATATTATTGTGGCGAAAGAGCTGACTTTGATGGCTTGTCAGAAACTAATGGTAGCCAGATGTATTGAATTAAACTGGTTTTTAGGTGCAATAGTATATATACTATTGGAAAATGCATGCCTTTTTTGAACACCTAAAAGTTTAAAAATTGGGTTTATGCCAACAATTTTGGATTTGGGACCAATGTGCGGTGGTTGAATTTTGCAGGAAAACATAAAAACTATTTCATTTCAAAACCGTTACTTATTTCTGCGTACAAGCTTAAATTTATATATGAGAATTTTATATGAGCTATTGGCCAGTTTTTAATTAAGGAAAATTGAAAAAAAAATTTTTGGTAGAAGTTATGGATCCATTTCGGAGACCACCACATCCCCTCATCAGACTTCTTCAGGCGGCCTCAACCGAGAATCGAACGTAAGTCTTTTCGATTGGTAGTCCAATGACAATCCCATTGAGCTACCATCGCCGTCAGCTTTGTTTCGCTTAATTCTCAATTTTCCTTTTATTACAATCCACATACCAACAACAGTAGCTTAATGACACTCTGTCTTTGCTACCTAGTATGTTGGTGCGATTGTGTGTTTTGATTGTACAAAGTTCTAAAGCTGTTAACAAGCAAAGCTTTTGTACAGGCAATGCTTGTTATTGTTTTTATATTTTTGGTTTTCGGCAGGCTCTCCGGTTTACATATTTACGTATGTTTTTACATGGTCGTTTTTTCTAATAATTATTTTATGAGCTATTGGTCAGTTTTTAATTAAGGAAAATTGAAAAAAAATTTTTGGTAGAAGTTATGGACTCATCAGACTTCTTCAGGCGGCCTCAACCGAGAAACGGCCATGTAAAAACATACTTAAATTTATATAGTTACTTAGTGTAAAAAAAGAAACAAATTGAATTATTAGAACTCTTTTTTGCATATGCGGTTATGCAAAAGGTTCAATATAATGCTTTTTTAGCATTTTATCAAGAAAAAAAAAAAACAAGACTTATACATATATTACATTTTAAGCTAAAATTCATATTTTAATTAAGAAAACATAATTTTGTTTACATATAGATCAGGGCTGCTCACCTCATAGGCACTCAAAGCACAATTGTTTTTGTTTTGTACCCAATCATAGGCACAGATACATATTTTCACTTCAAATATGAAAATAAAATTTTCTTTGCACTCCCATAAGCACTCAGATATAAAAAAAATTTTATATGTATGTGCCTATGATTCATATTGAATGTGCAGAGCAAATGCACTTTGTATAGGAGCTCGAGCACTGCCGTAAGAAATCGAAATTACAATAACAAATGTGTAATGAAAAAAAAATTCAAAAAATTAAAGCACTGTAAAAAGTTAGTATTCAAAAAATTTTCATATAAAAAATAAAAAAAATTGTATGTATGTGATACTACCATTTGAAAATAAATTCTAAAATAATATTTTATTGGAATTCATAAAAAAATTTAAATGAGCAAAAAAATTTTTCAGTGCATATTCAAAATTTGTAGATGTATTGAGTTTTGTACTTTCAATACGAGAGCGTTGAGCAGCCCTGATATAGATGGAGAAGTCTTAAGTTAAATGTGGTAAATTGTCATAAAAACTATGACAATCGGACGGCATCACTCGTTTTGTTTTAAATGTTCATATTTACTTTTTGTAATTTTGAGGTGACTTTTGTGGATTGGATTAGGAACACCCGTGTTCTATCTGGTTTATAACCTGGCCTGAATGTCTTATAAATTTTCGCACAAGATTCATGGCCTACAAAAATTATTTTTTTTCATCGCAATGTAATACATTAATTTTTATACACAGCTGTACTAGTACACTGAGTATTATCCACCTAACGGTGGATTGTAACACCATAAAATAATCGAGAGAGATATGGACTTATGTATGTATATTAAAAAGATCAGTGTGAAAAAATAAATCGATTGAGCCATGTTCATCCGTCTGTCCGTCTTTACCTAAAACTTTAAATATTTTTATGAAATTTGGTATACAGATTCCTATCCAGACTAGGACGGTTGAAATGGGCGAAATCGGACCATGACCACGCCCACGTTTATATATGGAGATATAACAAAGGGGCCCAATAAAAACATTTGAGCGATATCTTCGTCAATTATGAAGATAATTCAATGAAATTTTGTTGCATAAGTACCACGATAGAGAGGAAACCAAAAACAGAAATATTTTGGAAAATGGGCGTGGCACCGCCTCTTATTAGACAAAGGAATCGACGAGATTTCGGAGCTCATAACTCGACAAATAATTGAGATATTATGACAAAAATTGGTGGACTTATTTTCAAAACTTGCGGTAGTATATGTGCAAAATTTTAGCGAAATCGGTTTATAACCTTACTTACTGAAAGCATACAAAATTTGGTTCCGCTCAAACTTAGGCTTCCTTTCTTGTTTTCTTTTTAATTTTTGATACCTTTAGTCATAATTTGGTTCGCAAAATTGTAAGGACTGTAGCAACAAAACGTAGTCTCAGAGCTTACAAATTGGCAACTGTTTAAAATAATAACTTGTTGCTATTTATCTGACATTATTTTTTGAAATAAGGTAACTTTTGCTCCCTTTCATATAAATTCGCCATATTTTGTCACTTAATTGACTAATATTGAAAAATAATAAACTAAATAAAATAGTTCTAGCCTCACTTAATAAATGATATACAATCAGCTGATAAATTTTGTTCCGTAGCTGAATAGTTTTAGATCTCGACACCTAACAAACCCCCTCCTGTACGACTCGGCACAAAAAAAAAACATATCCGTGCGTCATGCGGATTGGCGCCCCTGGCGTCGGTCGGGCGGGATATGGAGGGTGAACCGTTGGGTATTATTATTATTATTAAAAAAAAAAACAGCATCTTTGCTGTGGTTAATTCAGATAGTTGTGTTTGCTTATATGTATAATATTGAGTGAATCTAGCAAGGATATGACTAGAAATACAGCGTTTCCGTATAGAAGTTCACCACGAAAACATACAAACAAGGATACTTGACTATTGATAGAAAACAGCTGTGGGTTGAAATGTCGTATACAAAAACTTTAATTTCACAGACAAGTTTATATTATCCGTAATTAAATTTTATCCAACACGTCCTGCGATGTAGAGCATTCGGTTTCAGCATACAACAGCTCGAAAATATAGTAAAAGACATGACAGCTCAATGCAACCCTTCCCAATATTAATGGAATAGTTTCATTTACTTTGTAATAAGACCCAATGCGTTTACATAAATACAAACCTAACATTAATTTAAAGTATTGTATAGTACTTAAAACAAGCTTTTGAAATATGGGATATGTGAATTGTACGTTTCAGATCTTTTATTATTTTTTTTTGCAAGAATTCGTGAAATAAAAATGTAAACTTTAAATGAAATATAAATATATATTTACATCTTTTGGGCATATTTAGGTATTTTTCAGGCATACATGTATATAATGAGATTTTTCGTGCATATTTCTGAGCATATTTCAGTTATTTTTCGGGCATACTAGCATGCATAATTTGATATTTTTCGTGCATATTTTTAGCTTCCCTACTAATAACATATAACTTCGCTTGTATGAATGAACTGAAATCATACGCGATAATACTGCAAAATTTTAACAATACTCATCAAAAGCGATTATGCAATTTACTGTTATTATGCGTTTTTGTTGTTAGAATTGCAAAGTTTTGGTACGGATTGATAGAGCTGAGCGTCAGGAACTCAGGGTTAGCAAATCTCATTTTTGGCAAAAATGTCCCTTATGCGAAAATGCAAATATCTCCTATGCGAAAATTCGCTTTAAACGACGATATGTAAAATAAAGTACGTATATTCCTGAAATGAATCCATGACAGTTTTAGTAATTTGCACTTAACTTAATTGTTATGCGAAGCAATAAACAGGACAATAAAAATTTTGTATTACAAAATTTTTTTTTTTTTCGGATATAGTTTTTATTGTATCATTCTTAGAGAATATGACAATTTTTATAGAATTTAACCTAGAATACAATGACGTTATTCGTTGCCACTGCTTCAAATAACATGGATGAAAATTTTATTTGATATAAAATAAATACTTATGAATACATTTATTATGTGTATGTGAATGTTTTTGTTTTTACTAAGAGTATGTACGTTATTTTATTTTATATTCGTTCATTATGTTATTCATTTTCATTATATATCGTCGGTCTCCTGCCAGAAACACGAATGTGAAATTTTTTTTAATTGCGATGTCTACTCTTTATCGGGTATATATTGATATAATAACAATTAATATTTGTATATATGCTTATGTACATACAAGTATATATTATGTATGTATGTTAACACAAGAATTTATACCAATATTAATTGTTATTACATCAATATATACCCGATAAAGAGCAGACATCGTACTTAGAAAAAATTTCACATTCGTGTTTCTGGCAGAAGACCGACGATATGTATTTATGCCGTCGGAATGGAATGGAATGGAATTCCAAGCAGCTGATTGTATAGTATTAAAAGTTCATACGGCTTGACAGGACAGGCTTATCGATGACACAATCATGTGTTGCATTAGTAAATGCTGTTGCAGCTTTCGGAATGGAAGGAATTCCAATAAGCTGCGTGTATGAACTTAGGAATTTTTACGGCCTAATGGGATAGGCTCGTCCGGAACACAGTCATACATATGTTATACATGTGTATAAGTAAATGCTGTTGTAGCTTTCTGAATGGAAGGAATTTCAGTAAGCTGCTTTTTGTAATTTAGAGGTTTTACGGCCTAATAGGATAGGCTATACGAGGTTTTAATTTTAGTGGCTCTAGCCTTAGTCACAATTTAGCTGGATATACTTTCTCTTTAACCGCCTGGGGTATCTCTGTTCTAACAGGCTTTTAGCCAGTATGTTTGGATGATTGCCTAGTCTTGTGGCGTAGTTGGTTTGTATATTTTTTACTTCTTCAACAACTGTGTTAATCTTTAGATCCCTGTGTATAGCGGAATTTTTCACGTACCAAGGCGCCCGGCATATTGATCTTAATATCTTAGATTGTAGCCTTTGTATTCTTTCTAGACTGGATTTGGATGCTGAACCCCAAAGCTGTATTCCATATATCCAGGATGGTTTTATCACCATATTAAATAAAAGTATTTTGTTGTCTAGGCTTAATTTAGATTTTGGACAAATGATCCATTGTAGATTGCTTATTTTCAGCTTTGCTTGCCTTAACTTATTATCAATATGATATTTCCAAGTAAGCCTTCTGTCTAAGGTAACACCAAGGTAGGCGACGTAATCTTTTTGGGTTACTATTTTGCCATTAATTGAGACAGAGGGGCAGGTATCTTTTTTTAGAGTAAAAGTGACTTGTACACACTTAGATTCGTTGACTTTAATTCTCCAATCTCAAAGCCATTGTTCTACAATTCTTAGATGGCTTTGCAACCGTCTGGCAGCCGTTGAGGGATTTGAGTGCACACTGAGTATTGCTGTGTCATCCGCATATGTTGAAGTAAGGAGATTTTCATTAGTGGGCAAGTCACTTGTGAATATTAAATATAGAATGGGTCTCAAAACACTACCTTGTGGAACTCCGGCGAAGATTGGATAGCTTTCAGTGGTATAACTTTTTTGCCTTACTCGAAACTTTCTTCCCGTTAGAAAGTTCTCTAAAATAAGGCATATATTGTACGGAAGTGTACGTCTTATTTTAAATAATAGTCCTTCTAGCCATACCTTGTCGAAGGCTTGTGCTACGTCTAGGGAGAGTGCAGTGCAATCCTTTTTGGTTTCAAAAGCCGACCGTATTTGAGTTACTATTCTATGCACTTGCTCTATCGTACCGTGTTTCTCCCTAAAACCAAATTGGTGACTTGGTATTGTCCCGCGTGTGTCTAGGATGGGCTGCATTTTTTTCAGCAACAACTTTTCGAATAGTTTGGAAAATATTGAAATTAAGCTGATTGGCCTGTAAGAGTTTAACAGGGTTGGGTTTTTCCCTGGTTTTGGAATCATAATAATTTCGGAAAGTTTCCAAGATTCAGGAAAGTAGTTTAGTCGCAGGAGGCTATTGAAAACGTATAATAATAACTTGGTAGCAACTGGAGGGAGTTGTTTTACCATTTCACCGGTTATTCTGTCGTGTCCGGGTGCCTTATTTTTCTGGATGTCGTTACAGATAACATTATTCAGGTCATTTATATTGAATTGGAGAGAGACTGTTGGTAAGCGAAGGGCATGTTCTGGGAGGAAATTGCTCCCTGGATTAGGAGTAAATACCCGCGAAAGGTGGGCTGCAAATGCGGTTCCTTTTTCCTGGTCGCTTCGAGCAAAGTCACCGTTTTCGATTCGTACTGGAGGATCCTGCAAAACTGGCCTTTTGAAAGTTTTCAGTGACCGCCACAATGAGTAGTCTGTAGATGTGGCTGTCAAGGATTTAATTCTGTTTTGGAAATCTGCTTCTTTTTTGTCCTGCAATAGCATCTGGAGCTCTTTCGTGCATTTTTTCAGTTCGTATTTCAAAGTTGGCGAGCGTAACTTCTGCCAGTCTTTCCTAATTTGCCTTTTCTCGTGAATGAGATCGGTGATATCGTTTCCTTTGAAATAATTAGGGACACTCCTCTGGGTAGTGTTAGGCTGTGGGTGCGTTGATACCTTTGCTGCTACTTGAAGGACATTTGTGAAGTCAGTAATCGCAGAGTCTACTTCGGCTGCTGATTTAAGGCTTGTATTTAAGTTGGTATGAGAACTGATAAATTTTTTGGACTTAAGCCAGTTTGTAAATTTATTGGTTAAGCTCGAATTCAATTCGTTGAAAGATGGGATTATATCAATAGTGGTAACACAAGGAGAGTGATCAGATGATAGATCGAAAGCCGATTTTATCTTAATTAATTCTCTTTCGATTCCACGAGTTACACCAAAATCTATTAGGTCGGGAGTTTTGCTTCTATCAGTAGGCCAATATGTTGGCTGACCAGTGGAAATAATGTCTAGGTCATTGCTTAGAATTGCTTTGAATAGGTATCTTCCCTTTGGTGTTATCAGTCTGGAACCCCAAAATGTATGTTTAGCGTTATAATCACCCGCTGCAAGAAACCGTGGGCCCAACTTGTTAAAGAATTCAGTAAATTGGGATTCTGTTATATTGAAACGGGGAGGACAGTATATTGCAGTTACAGTGAGCCCACCAGAGCTATCTTCTACGTGCACTGATGTTGAGTGTATATAATTCCTGCAATAATCTCCCAGTAGATGATGCTTAATCCGTTTTCTAATAAGTATTCCGGTTCCACCTCTAGCTTTACCTTCGGGGTGCTTGGTGTCGTAGAACGCAAAGCCGTCAATACTAAAATTATTAAAGGCCGTCAAATGAGTTTCAGATATTAGCATTATGTCTATCTGCTGTCTTTCTAGAAATATTTGGAGTTCGTTCCGGTGTTGGCTTAGGCCGTTAGCATTCCAAAAACCTATATTGAGTGAATTCATGGTCTTGTTAAGATTGTTTGTAATAGGAGGTTTTGGTTTCTAATTAATTCTTGCATCATATTTTGCATTGATTTCATGTGATCTTGCATCATTTGCACAAAACTGTTTAGAGTTTTTTCCAAGTTTGTAGATGGAGTGGGAGTCTCCTGCGTTTCAGGCTCCGCTATACCTTTGAGGGCTTGGGAATATGTCCTGAAATGATTCTGACGAACATTATTATTGACCGTATTTGGAACATTTTGGGTTTTTGGAACTTGTTGGGGCTTTGCAGTCAAGGCGGCGCTAGTGGTTTTCTTAGTACCCTTTTCCTTTAAGGAGGTATACACCGGGCAGCTCCTGTAATTTGCCGTGTGATTTTCTCCGCAATTGCTATATTTCTTTAATTGTGAGTTGTCTCTCGGTTTCACACAATCTTTGGAGGTATGTAAATCCCCACAAATAACGCAAACACTAGGCAGAGTACAGTACCGCTTAGTGTGCCCAAACTCCTGGCAGTTGTGGCATTGTACAGGGCCCACCAGTTTGTGTGGTTCTTCCACCGAGATACGACGGTGCAGAAGGTGCCGTAGGTTGTATATGGGATGTACATCTCCCTTCTTTAAGAGTTGGAACTCTGGATCTATTTCTACTCGAAACATTGGCTGTGGTATGTTCGATTTGTTTTTTATATTATGTACATATCGTACTTTTAACCCTTCTTCTTTTAGAGCATTCTCAATTTCAGTTGGACTTACGGAACTTTCTGTTCCTTTCAACACAACAGACAAGCCGCGGCTACTCTTCAGCTGGAATGTATAGGAAGACTTCTTGTTTTTTTCAAAGTCGTTGGTTACTTTACGGAAGTATTCCTCGCCGTACGTTTGGATTTTGACTTCCTGGATATTTCCCTTTTTAATTGGTACAATGTGGAAATTCTTCTCTCCTATCAACGCTATCAATTTGTTTACAAGTAAGCCAGAACTTGGTTCTCTCAGGTAGATTGGTGGAGGTTTGGTTTTTTTTTTGCGGTATTTCCGGAGTCTTATCATCCTTTTGCGCATGGAGGCTAAATCTGTTATTGGCTAATGCTACTTGGGGTGCATCATTTGGTGGTTCTTTCACCGTGGAATTTTTTAAAACTTTATTAGGTTTACCACTTTTTTCCGGGGACCGCTTTCTTTTAACTACTGATATATAGCGGTCCATTCCGGTTTGAACCTTTTCGCCCACTTTTTGCATTTCACTACTCGTTTTTGAGTTAGATGCAGCTGTTGTGTTGTTTGAATTCCCTAAGGATTGGGATGGAGGAAATTGCGGAATATTTCCTGGAATAGCGGGAGAGCAGGATCGTGCTCTTTGATCGTATGTTTTATCTGTATGTACCTTCAGGTTGGTTTCATTGGTACTGCACCTCAGTGTGAAATACCCATTGTTCCTCAATATGTTATTGTTAGAGTGAGTGCCTGGAGCACCATACCAATTTACAGCTCTCTACCTTAAACTGTTTTAGAGATAATCAGCTTTAAAAATTAAGGTTGTATGGCAGGTGCCACGCCCCCTTTTATGATAACCACCAATTTTCTGAGTGAGAAGGGTTTTGATATCACCTACTTCTATACCAATTTTCAGCTCCCTAGCTTAAACTGTTTTAGAGATAATCAGCTTTAAAAATTAAGTTTGTATGGGAGGTGCCACGCCCACTTTTCTGCGTGAGAAGGGTTTTGATATCACTTACCTCTATACCAATTTTCAGGTCCCTACCTTGAACTGTTTTAGAGATAATCAGCTTTAAAAATTAAGGTTGTATGGGAGGTGCCACGCCCCCTAACATTTTTTAATTTTTTCTTCGTCTAAACCTTCGCGGGGTAACAATAAACAAACCCCCCTAAGGAAGTATTTGATTTGGATCAGCCGTTTTCAAGTTTTAGCGTTACAATTAAATACCAAATCATTTTTATATATATAGACTAGCTGACCCGGCAAACTTCGTTCTGCCCAAAATAGATTTTTTTATTAATTTCATTTCAAAAATTGTTATTACACCGGTATTTTTGTAATAGAAAATTAACGATTTTCCACTACTTCATTGTGTATACAACTTCAAAAATATATAATTTTAGTATTCAGTTTAAGGCTGCACGATACACAACATTTTTAATTTTCTGTCCCGGAGCGTAAATAAATAGCGAGGACGGTTTTCCAACACGGGAACACGCCATATAGAGCTGACCATGTGAAAAGCATTGCATTTCCAGGTTTATGCCGCATACTTCCAACGACCGCCCTAGTGACTTGTTAATTGTCATCGCAAATGCAAGTTTCACTGGGAACTGCATACGTTTGAATTGGAAGGGCAAATCTGTTGAAGATAAGGGAATCCGGGGAAGTAAGTATTTCTCTCCCTTGGACGGGCCTTTCAAAATGCTTAAATTGTCCATTAGCTTCGTAACAATCAGTCGTGTACCATTGCACAGTTTGGGAGCATTAAGATTGCGTAGCATAATAGCAACAGACCCAACTTTGAGACGCAAATAATCAGGAGGCATTGCAGGCAAATCCCGAGAGTTTAATAACTCCACTGGGTAATTTACTACTTCGTCTTCATTTTCAACGCGATCAATAGATTTATAAGAACGTAGATCTCCCGGAATTTGATTTTGTATCGTCCAATTCAAGTCGTTGACATCAATATTTTTTGCTGCTAAAATTGCGCGTGCGGCTAACCATTCGTAGTTAACATAATTTTGAGCGATATTTGGATATACACTACTAATTAGTTCATCCTTACTTGAAGCGAATTGGCAAATCGCAGTTGGAATCGATATTAATCCACTGCAAGGATCTATCGGAACTTGTCCATTGCCGATGCGTAGCAGCTCTTTTGAAAAAGCCTCCACAAATGCGATGACTTCAGACATGCGTTTATCTCATCCGCCGCTGTTGATTTTGGAATCACGGGTAGTGTTTGTCTGAAGTCGCCTGCCAACAATATCTTCACTCCTCCAAATCAACGATCATTATTGCGCAAATCTCTCAATGTTCGGTCGAGTGCTTCTAATGGTGGTTGTGGGACATTCTAATTCTAATTTTGTATGGGAGGTGCCACGCCCCCTTTTCGTATAACTCCTATTATTTTGCGTTAATATGGAATTGTTATCGTTTATCACCACACCAATTTCTAGGTCCCTACCTTAAACAATTTTAGAGATATTCAGCTTGAAAAATTAAGTTCGTATGGGAGGTGCCTTTTTTCTGATAACCCCCACTGTTCTGCGTGAGAAGGGTTTTGATATCACCTACCTCTATACCAAATTTCAGCTCCCTACCTTGAACTCCTTTAGAGATAATCAGCTTTAAAAATTAAGATTGTATGGGAGGTGCCACGCCCCCCTAATATTTTTTAATTTTCTCTTCGACTAAACCTTCGCGGGGTTACAACAAACAAACCCCCCTAAGGAAGTATTTGATTTGGTTCAGCCATTTTCAAGTTTTAGCGATACAATTAAAACCCAAATCGTTGGGGTAAGTGGAAAAAAATTCAACAACTATTTACAGCGAAGGTTGAGTGTATAGCTATTTCACGAAAAACCATTTTCGATCATCAGCACTCTTTTCGGAAGTGGATGCACCGGGGATTGAACCCGAGTCCATTCCAACTTCAGCCGCAATGACCCAACGGATAAACACACTCGGCCATTGAGACTCTGTGCAAGCTGTTGGATTTTCCCCACTTTTGCCTTTTTCATTTTCAACATTAACGTTAGTGTGTATATGCTTTTGCATATATTCTCCACAAACGTGCTGAATTTTTGTTGTAGGCAGTTCGCAATGAACATTGTTGTTGGTATTTATTTTATGTATATACCAAACAGCGTTAACAATTTTACTTGAAAAAGTTTTTAGTGCTTAGCACGAAATTTTTATTTTTAATTCAATTTTTTTAATTGTTGGGGTAAGTGGAAAAAAATTCAACAACTATTTACAGCGAAGGTTGAGTGTATAGCTATTTCACGAAAAACCATTTTCGATCATCAGCACTCTTTTCGGAAGTGGATGCACCGGGGATTGAACCCGAGTCCATTCCAACTTCAGCCGCAATGACCCAACGGATAAACACACTCGGCCATTGAGACTCTGTGCAAGCTGTTGGATTTTCCCCACTTTTGCCTTTTTCATTTTCAACATTAACGTTAGTGTGTATATGCTTTTGCATATATTCTCCACAAACGTGCTGAATTTTTGTTGTAGGCAGTTCGCAATGAACATTGTTGTTGGTATTTATTTTATGTATATACCAAACAGCGTTAACAATTTTACTTGAAAAAGTTTTTAGTGCTTAGCACGAAATTTTTATTTTTAATTCAATTTTTTTAATTGTTGGGGTAAGTGGAAAAAAATTCAACAACTATTTACAGCGAAGGTTGAGTGTATAGCTATTTCACGAAAAACCATTTTCGATCATCAGCACTCTTTTCGGAAGTGGATGCACCGGGGATTGAACCCGAGTCCATTCCAACTTCAGCCGCAATGACCCAACGGATAAACACACTCGGCCATTGAGACTCTGTGCAAGCTGTTGGATTTTCCCCACTTTTGCCTTTTTCATTTTCAACATTAACGTTAGTGTGTATATGCTTTTGCATATATTCTCCACAAACGTGCTGAATTTTTGTTGTAGGCAGTTCGCAATGAACATTGTTGTTGGTATTTATTTTATGTATATACCAAACAGCGTTAACAATTTTACTTGAAAAAGTTTTTAGTGCTTAGCACGAAATTTTTATTTTTAATTCAATTTTTTTAATTGTTGGGGTAAGTGGAAAAAAATTCAACAACTATTTACAGCGAAGGTTGAGTGTATAGCTATTTCACGAAAAACCATTTTCGATCATCAGCACTCTTTTCGGAAGTGGATGCACCGGGGATTGAACCCGAGTCCATTCCAACTTCAGCCGCAATGACCCAACGGATAAACACACTCGGCCATTGAGACTCTGTGCAAGCTGTTGGATTTTCCCCACTTTTGCCTTTTTCATTTTCAACATTAACGTTAGTGTGTATATGCTTTTGCATATATTCTCCACAAACGTGCTGAATTTTTGTTGTAGGCAGTTCGCAATGAACATTGTTGTTGGTATTTATTTTATGTATATACCAAACAGCGTTAACAATTTTACTTGAAAAAGTTTTTAGTGCTTAGCACGAAATTTTTATTTTTAATTCAATTTTTTTAATTGTTGGGGTAAGTGGAAAAAAATTCAACAACTATTTACAGCGAAGGTTGAGTGTATAGCTATTTCACGAAAAACCATTTTCGATCATCAGCACTCTTTTCGGAAGTGGATGCACCGGGGATTGAACCCGAGTCCATTCCAACTTCAGCCGCAATGACCCAACGGATAAACACACTCGGCCATTGAGACTCTGTGCAAGCTGTTGGATTTTCCCCACTTTTGCCTTTTTCATTTTCAACATTAACGTTAGTGTGTATATGCTTTTGCATATATTCTCCACAAACGTGCTGAATTTTTGTTGTAGGCAGTTCGCAATGAACATTGTTGTTGGTATTTATTTTATGTATATACCAAACAGCGTTAACAATTTTACTTGAAAAAGTTTTTAGTGCTTAGCACGAAATTTTTATTTTTAATTCAATTTTTTTAATTGTTGGGGTAAGTGGAAAAAAATTCAACAACTATTTACAGCGAAGGTTGAGTGTATAGCTATTTCACGAAAAACCATTTTCGATCATCAGCACTCTTTTCGGAAGTGGATGCACCGGGGATTGAACCCGAGTCCATTCCAACTTCAGCCGCAATGACCCAACGGATAAACACACTCGGCCATTGAGACTCTGTGCAAGCTGTTGGATTTTCCCCACTTTTGCCTTTTTCATTTTCAACATTAACGTTAGTGTGTATATGCTTTTGCATATATTCTCCACAAACGTGCTGAATTTTTGTTGTAGGCAGTTCGCAATGAACATTGTTGTTGGTATTTATTTTATGTATATACCAAACAGCGTTAACAATTTTACTTGAAAAAGTTTTTAGTGCTTAGCACGAAATTTTTATTTTTAATTCAATTTTTTTAATTGTTGGGGTAAGTGGAAAAAAATTCAACAACTATTTACAGCGAAGGTTGAGTGTATAGCTATTTCACGAAAAACCATTTTCGATCATCAGCACTCTTTTCGGAAGTGGATGCACCGGGGATTGAACCCGAGTCCATTCCAACTTCAGCCGCAATGACCCAACGGCTGAAGTTGGAATGGACTCGGGTTCAATCCCCGGTGCATCCACTTCCGAAAAGAGTGCTGATGATCGAAAATGGTTTTTCGTGAAATAGCTATACACTCAACCTTCGCTGTAAATAGTTGTTGAATTTTTTTCCACTTACCCCAACAATTAAAAAAATTGAATTAAAAATAAAAATTTCGTGCTAAGCACTAAAAACTTTTTCAAGTAAAATTGTTAACGCTGTTTGGTATATACATAAAATAAATACCAACAACAATGTTCATTGCGAACTGCCTACAACAAAAATTCAGCACGTTTGTGGAGAATATATGCAAAAGCATATACACACTAACGTTAATGTTGAAAATGAAAAAGGCAAAAGTGGGGAAAATCCAACAGCTTGCACAGAGTCTCAATGGCCGAGTGTGTTTATCCGTTGGATCATTGCGGCTGAAGTTGGAATGGACTCGGGTTCAATCCCCGGTGCATCCACTTCCGAAAAGAGTGCTGATGATCGAAAATGGTTTTTCGTGAAATAGCTATACACTCAACCTTCGCTGTAAATAGTTGTTGAATTTTTTTCCACTTACCCCAACAATTAAAAAAATTGAATTAAAAATAAAAATTTCGTGCTAAGCACTAAAAACTTTTTCAAGTAAAATTGTTAACGCTGTTTGGTATATACATAAAATAAATACCAACAACAATGTTCATTGCGAACTGCCTACAACAAAAATTCAGCACGTTTGTGGAGAATATATGCAAAAGCATATACACACTAACGTTAATGTTGAAAATGAAAAAGGCAAAAGTGGGGAAAATCCAACAGCTTGCACAGAGTCTCAATGGCCGAGTGTGTTTATCCGTTGGGTCATTGCGGCTGAAGTTGGAATGGACTCGGGTTCAATCCCCGGTGCATCCACTTCCGAAAAGAGTGCTGATGATCGAAAATGGTTTTTCGTGAAATAGCTATACACTCAACCTTCGCTGTAAATAGTTGTTGAATTTTTTTCCACTTACCCCAACAATTAAAAAAATTGAATTAAAAATAAAAATTTCGTGCTAAGCACTAAAAACTTTTTCAAGTAAAATTGTTAACGCTGTTTGGTATATACATAAAATAAATACCAACAACAATGTTCATTGCGAACTGCCTACAACAAAAATTCAGCACGTTTGTGGAGAATATATGCAAAAGCATATACACACTAACGTTAATGTTGAAAATGAAAAAGGCAAAAGTGGGGAAAATCCAACAGCTTGCACAGAGTCTCAATGGCCGAGTGTGTTTATCCGTTGGGTCATTGCGGCTGAAGTTGGAATGGACTCGGGTTCAATCCCCGGTGCATCCACTTCCGAAAAGAGTGCTGATGATCGAAAATGGTTTTTCGTGAAATAGCTATACACTCAACCTTCGCTGTAAATAGTTGTTGAATTTTTTTCCACTTACCCCAACAATTAAAAAAATTGAATTAAAAATAAAAATTTCGTGCTAAGCACTAAAAACTTTTTCAAGTAAAATTGTTAACGCTGTTTGGTATATACATAAAATAAATACCAACAACAATGTTCATTGCGAACTGCCTACAACAAAAATTCAGCACGTTTGTGGAGAATATATGCAAAAGCATATACACACTAACGTTAATGTTGAAAATGAAAAAGGCAAAAGTGGGGAAAATCCAACAGCTTGCACAGAGTCTCAATGGCCGAGTGTGTTTATCCGTTGGGTCATTGCGGCTGAAGTTGGAATGGACTCGGGTTCAATCCCCGGTGCATCCACTTCCGAAAAGAGTGCTGATGATCGAAAATGGTTTTTCGTGAAATAGCTATACACTCAACCTTCGCTGTAAATAGTTGTTGAATTTTTTTCCACTTACCCCAACAATTAAAAAAATTGAATTAAAAATAAAAATTTCGTGCTAAGCACTAAAAACTTTTTCAAGTAAAATTGTTAACGCTGTTTGGTATATACATAAAATAAATACCAACAACAATGTTCATTGCGAACTGCCTACAACAAAAATTCAGCACGTTTGTGGAGAATATATGCAAAAGCATATACACACTAACGTTAATGTTGAAAATGAAAAAGGCAAAAGTGGGGAAAATCCAACAGCTTGCACAGAGTCTCAATGGCCGAGTGTGTTTATCCGTTGGGTCATTGCGGCTGAAGTTGGAATGGACTCGGGTTCAATCCCCGGTGCATCCACTTCCGAAAAGAGTGCTGATGATCGAAAATGGTTTTTCGTGAAATAGCTATACACTCAACCTTCGCTGTAAATAGTTGTTGAATTTTTTTCCACTTACCCCAACAATTAAAAAAATTGAATTAAAAATAAAAATTTCGTGCTAAGCACTAAAAACTTTTTCAAGTAAAACCCAAATCATTTATATATATATATAGAATATATAGAATATATAGATTAAAGATTAAATAATTAAATGATGGGAAGACCAAAAATGAAACTATTTGGAAACATTTTCATAGCAGCGGAAGTAGCAAAGAAGTTTCATGACAACATTGCGAAAAGCGGTACAAATTTCCAAATGTGAATAAAATGGCAAATAATTTAACAACGTGCGTCAAGTGTACATTATTAATAAAGCAACGAGTTCAAGACATGCTTGCAACCAATGCGGCAATAAACAAGATACAGACAGGAACCCAATAAACACAGACGCGAGGATGATTCGCGGCGAATTCGAGGCGAGTTCGCGAAAGCAGTTTTTCGCGAATGTAATTTCTCGGACTCGCCTCGAGTTCGCGGCAAGTTTGAGAAAATCAATGTTCGCGATATAATTCTTTTCTATTTTTTTAAGTATGCACTAAAAAATCATTATAGTTCTGAAATTTTACATGTATACCTGAACTCTATTACCACAGTTCCGCAGATGTTATTGTGGCGAATTCTAGGTGAGTTCGCGAAAGTAGATCTAATCAGTTTATAATCAGATAGATACGAGTACGTAGAAAAACCAATTCAAAATTGTGACTTTATTTACTGCTTAAAGTTATTTGAAAACTTTTAAACTTTTTTTATAAAAATGTGCTCTGTATTATTTTATACGGGTTTAACCCATTGCCAGTAAACCCAACTCTGAACTTTTAATTTTCCGAAACGCCATTTATAAACATCTCGAATCGCTAATGAATCGAATTGCCAACGATCAGAAAAAATTCTCGAATCGCTAATGATAAAAATTTCGAATCGCTAGTGATAGGTGGCATGCCTGCGAATTCGGACGCGAATTCGAGGCAAATCCTTTGTTTATTGGGAAGTGATATTCTTTCAAACTCGGCACAATACAACTTAGCTAAAGCTATTTTTGTAACCGGCGCTCCTTTGGCTATGGTGAGCATCCATTGTGGAAGACTTTTTTAAGGACCTTACTCCACATTTCAAGGATCCAACTAGAAAAGAAATTTCCTTCACATATTTGGATACAATTTATAACAAGATAAGTATGGACATTACTCTGCAACTGAAAGCAGCAAATTTTTTACATATTCAATGTGATGGATGGAGTAACACTCGTAATGAAGCTGTTGTAAACTTTCTCATATCAAAGCCAGAAACTGTGTTTGTGAAAAGTCTGTCAACACAGGCCAACCGGCATACAGCTAACTATTTATCACAGGAAATTATTGAAATAATGAAGGAATACGGTGAACAAAAGTTGTTCGTGTTAATTGGTAACAATGCTGCAAATATGCAAAAGACGTTCAAAATTGTAAAAGAAGCCTTATTTAATTTGTCAGGACTTTTTAAAATGCGATACCTTACAGGAAAATTGCTCATCTGTTGAAATACATATAATCAAAAAAATTAAAAACAACCAAGTTATAACAGCAACTTTGGCTAGAATTGTGCAAGAAAAAGAAATCGGTGAACAATTAAAACTACCACCCAAAACAAGGTAGGGAATTTATTTCTATTCAATACAGAGTGTAATAAAAACTAAAGCATCCCTTCAGGTTTTAGCAGTTCATGAACAAATTAATCTACAAGCCGATATAAAATCGCAGCTACTTAGTGAAATCTTTTGGGAGCAATTAAATTTAAGCTCAAAAATATTTGGTTTCATTCCAGAATGGATTTGTAAGCTCGAATCCAATGAATATAATATACACAGGGTATATTTCGCGTTCAATGAAATTAAAAGTAAGCTTAATTAGAGTTTGGAAGTGATCTTGATCCGTCTGAGGAGGTAGGTGCATTGGAATTCATTCACAGGCGCTAAACATAAATATAATGACAAATTTTGCCAATTACAACACCAAAATTGACTTCTGGGCAAAAACTTTTGCCTGGAGCTGTTTGGATAAGATTTCTCCATTAACTTGGTGGAAAGGAATCTGTGGCAGCACGCAATTAAGCAGATTTGCTGTTCACCACCTTCAGCAGAAAATACGCACTCCACTCAATTCTAAAATGCCATTAATTCTTCACTAGAAGGTATTCAAGATGACATCCCTTCAACTTTAACGGGAATCACGCACTCTATGAGTTTTTATCGGATACTGATAGCGAAAGCCGCTGTGGTGCAGTGGGTAGAGTGCTCGCCTGCTATGCCAGAGGTCTCGGGTTCAAACCACGGTCCGAGCAAAACACCAAAACAATTTTTCTAATTAGTAAAAATCCGATTATTGGGTTTTTTAAGAGCAGCGGTCACCTCCCGGCAGTGGGCGGCATACCCTCCGAGAGTATTTCTGCTTCTCACAAAAAAATGCATTCGCCGTTCGGAGCCGGCATAAAACTATAGGTCCACCCAATTAGTAGGAAAAACAAAAAGGAGCACACCACGAATTGGGAGAGAATCTCGGCCATAAAACTCGTCAGAGTTATAATAGCGCCATTGTATTATATTATAGCGAAAGCGATTAGACTAAATTCATGTATAACTTCATTCAAAAACCTATTTCATACTACAAAATTAAATTCTTTCTTAATTGTGGTTTATACCCACATTTTGGGTACATACCCAGGTACTTGGGTAAATACTTGGGTATTTACCGGTAAATACCCAATTTACCATTTGGGTATTTACCCCTGTCCCATCACTATGTCGGAGTGGCCTTGCCGAGTTGTCGCCTTCTCACTTTAGTTCACCACCAAACGGGTGGCTATCCAGTGTACACTGGGAAGTCGTGCTCCGTAAGCAAAATAATCGCTCTGCCCTTCCCCAGGTGGATGGCGGTCAGAAGTTTTCCCCACTTACGTGGACTTCTACACACGGAGCCATCCTTTAGTGACTGCTAAATGTTAGTCTCCTCGCAGCAACAGTCTTCTTCCGTACCAAAGGTTTTACTTCAAGGCATCGTTTGCAAAGAAAAAGTTTTTTTGCTTCTCTTCAATTTTTTTTATTTATTTATATTTTGAGTTATGCCGCTTTTCAATTCAAGAATTCAACTTTTCAAAAAATTTTATTTTGAATTTGTTAGTGTAATTTTCAATTTCTTATGGAAATGGGAAGCTTTGAATATTTTTATATTCAAAGGGCAAATTTGTATCTGTGCCTATGTCTGGGGGGAAAACAAAAACAAATGTGATTCAAGGGGATATGGCATGAGCATATATGCTCTAGATTTTTTTGAACATTTTCGAGTAGCCCGAACAAATGTTGTTCAAATGCTCGAACAGTCAGTCGTTTGTTTGGTTCCACTACTCGACAAAAAAAATCACTACGAATAAAATAATACTTTTCTAAAGCGAAATTTTACGCTGATTCCTTCATTGTTTTGTGGCAGACCCAGTTTTTGAGATATCGGTAAAAATGTAGAAAAAGCCATATATGCAAGACATTGCATCACGTAAGTGCATCAAAAAATTTTATTAGACATCATGACATCTAGGAAGATCTGGTAGAGGGAGCTCCAACAAACTTTTCGCCATCACACTCAAAAATTGGTGAAGTAGTTTGGTTACAATGGCAAAAAGAATGAAAAAAATTGGAATTTTTTTTAAAGAAATTTCAGATTCGACTGTCAGAAAAATTATATGGGGACAAAAAGTTAGCCCCCTATCCTATAAAGATTTTAATTGTGAACATTCTAAGACTAATAATGCAATAATCGGATGTACCGTTATTTATATTTATCTATTTTTATTGAAATTCCTTGATCAAAAATTTTAAGGAGTAATACTTAAGATTATTTCATTCAATTTATTACGTGTTTTGAATATGAATATCTCTCAAAACAACGATTAATCGGAAAAAAAATAATTGAATCTTATATTATAAATGTGAAATGGAAATTGTGTTTAAACTCAATTGGCGAGAAAACCGCTGAACGGATCCTCACGAAACTTTGCACACCTAGGTATTTTCACCTGGTAATTGCTATAGGCATATTTTTCATCTGACAAAAAGTCAGGGATGGGCACCTCCCATACAAAATTTTCCTTTTTTTCGTAATATCTCTTGAAATATTTGTACTAGAATAATGAAAATTTTTGTGAAGGAATAATACAAAAATACATACTCAACGGATAAACAATTTAGGTCTTGGTAAAGCAGGGATGGGCACCTCGCATACAAACTGAAACTTTCACATCGAATATCTCTGGAAATATTTGTAGTACGGTACTGAAAATTGGTATGAGGGCATGTGAGATAACTATGTATTAAACGGGTAAAAACGCTAGGTCTTGGTAAAGCAGGGATGGGCACCTCCCATACAAACTGAAACTTTCACATCGAATATCTCTGGAAATATTTGTAGTAGGGGTCTGAAAACTGGAGTGAGGGCATGTGAGATAACTATGTATTAAACGGGTAAAAACGCTAGGTCTTGGTAAAGCAGGGATGGGCACCTCCCATACAAACTGAAACTTTCACAGCGAATATCTCTGGAAATATTTGTAGTAGGGTACTGAAAACTGGTGTGAGGGCATGTGAGATAACTATGTATTAAACGGGTAAAAATGCTAGCTCTTGGTAAAGCAGGGATGGGCACCTCCCATACAAACTGAAATTTTCACATCGAATATCTCTGGAAATATTTGTAGTAGTGTACTGAAAATTGGTGTGAGGGCATGTGAGATAACTATGTATTAAACGGGTAAAAACGCTAGGTCTTAGTAAAGCAGGGATGGGCACCTCCCATACAAACTGAAATTTTCACAGCGAATATCTCTGGAAATATTTGTAGTAGGGTACTTGAAAACTGGTGTGAGGGCATGTGAGATAACTATGTATTAAACGGGTAAAAACGCTAGGTCTTGATAAAGCAGGGATGGGCACCTCCCATACCAACTGAAATTTTCACATCGAATATCTCTGGAAATATTTGTAGTAGGGTACTGAAAAATGGTGTGAGGGCATGTGAGATAACTATATATTAAACGGGAAAAACACTAGGTCTTGGTAAAGCAGGGATGGGCACCTCGCATACAAACTGAAATTTTCACAGCGAATATCTCTGGAAATATTTGTAGTAGGGTTCTGAAAACTGGTGTGAGGGCATGTGAGATAACTATATATTAAACGGGAAAAACACTAGGTCTTGGTAAAGCAGGGATGGGCACCTCGCATACAAACTGAAATTTTCAGAGCGAATATCTCTGGAAATGTTTGTAGTAGGGTACTGAAAAATGGTGTGAGGGCATGTGAGATAACTATATATTAAACGGGAAAAACACTAGGTCTTGGTAAAGCAGGGATGGGCACCTCGCATACAAACTGAAATTTTCAGAGCGAATATCTCTGGAAATGTTTGTAGTAGGGTACTACATGTGAGGGCATGTGAGATAACTATGTATCAAACGGGTAAAAACGCTAGGTCTTGGTAAAGCAGGGATGGGCACTCCCATACAGACTGAAATTTTTACAGCGAAAATCTCTTGAAATATTTATAGTAGGGTACTGAAAATTGGTGTTAGGCATATGAGATAATTACGTACTCAACGGACAAAAAAAAATAAGAAAACTATCTTTGACGTCAATAATGATATTTTTCTATGTAACTTTTTTGGACTAACTCAATATGCTAATATTTTTAAAAGCACGTGGTGTGAAACCCGCGGGTAACCTCTAGTAAAAAAATATCTGTATTTCGCTATTTTAAGGAGAGGATAAAAAATAAGCTATGTTAGTATGTACTTTTGACTACTCTTTTGTGATTTGCTGAATTTTATACACGTATGATTGTCCAAAAAATTATCTCCCATCATAACCTCGTACCAAGATCCTTGATATCGCCTTTCAAAAACTATTAAGTCCTGATAAAATCTCTCACCATGTTCATCACTTTCAGCACCTAAGTTTGTAGGGAATTATGAAGATGTTAATGAATTTTAGGCGGCATATTACATTATTTTACTCTATAATTTTACATTAAAGTAACTTTTTTTACCTAGAAATCCACCAAGAGTTTGTTAAAAACTGTTCCAAGCAGTAACAAAACGGACCCGATCTATCGTTTTGCTACTTTATTGCAAAACTATAAAGCAAAAAAAAGTAATATGCCGCCTAAAATTCATTTCTAGCAGAATCATACACGAAAAAGTCGCTAGAAAAAGTAATGTAGATCTCTTTCAGTATCTCCTTTTGGCATCGGATACCTTTATATCCTCTTTTACAACCAAGTTTTCTCTTTGTTATAGCAGTGTGCAGCATTTATCTGAAGAAATGATAGCATTGCTTTCAGACGCATCTGATGCGTTACTTCCACAACTAGAAGTCGATTCAGAAAGCGAAGCAGATTCTGATTAAAGAATTTGAAACTTTTTTTAGCACAATGAGCTCGTGTAACATAAAATATTTCTTAATAAATCATAAAGTTTTATGAAGTCAAGCTAATTTTATTCTGGCTAAAACTAAAGGCTCAGTCATTGGTGATTTATCTGTAACCGTATAAAACAGCTGATTCAGCCAACCTTACGAGAAGCAGTGTTTTTAGTCATTGCTGCTTTATCGTAATTCTGTAGTCGTATCGTTAACTTACAGACCAATTGGATTTTGGTTAGGAACACAAATCCGTAAACAGCTGTCACTTGTGCAGACAGATCTAGGAAGGTAAGCGCATAGGCGAATTCAGAAACTTATTTTTTTTTATTTACAAAGATAGACTATATCAAAATCAAAGTGAATTCACATCATGGCCAATAGTAATGGGCGAGTCCCAAGCGAATTCAGATTTTAACCAAGGCGAAATATTATTTTGACATTACACTCTACCAATTACATGGCGTTTTCGATTCGCCATCATACAAGCGAGGTCGGATCGAACAAAAATGTTTGAACCCATAATGAGTAGTAGCCATACTCGCTAACTGGTCGATAAAAATTTCCCTCTGCTCGCTATCATTCACATATAATTTTGGCAGAGGGAAATTTATAGCCAGCAGAGAAATTGTGAATCGAAAGCGGCTACAATAACAAAATACATGGGAAATTTCTGAATTCGCCAATGTGCTTACCTTCCTAGCTCTTCCTTGACAAGTGTCAGCTGTTTACGGTTTTACGACACAACTAACAGCTGGCATGGATAGCGATAAAGTTACGATAAGGTTAACAATACTGTAATACTTATAAGTCACCAATGTTTCAGCTTAAGAGATACCCATTTAACCGATTACGCTTATTTTTCATGCGGACACCCATTTTAATATAAACTTTCAGCATGCGAAGTTTCACATCGATACATCTTCGCAAAAGCATGTTGTGATTTTTTCCCCGCTATATTGAGCGTTTGGACCATTGTCGGACGCTAGGAATCAGTTTTTTTTTGCTCTCCTTCAGTTACTGAAAAATACATACATATGTATGTAGTTCTTTTGGAATTCGCAGGGACGACATGTATGTTGTATAGTTAAAGTCTCTTTTATTAATGATCGTATATGATGAATACAAGGTATATGCTAGTATGTTAGGAGAGTGTGAGTATACGCACATATATGAATACAATATATGTCTTGAGATAACTACTAGTGTTGTATAACTGAATGTGCATTAAGTGTTGTAAAACAGGTGTTATAAATAAGGCTTAGTTTACAGTATACAATAAAAGCTATTTACACTACTGTGTGTATCACCAACGCCGTCGGCGTCACCGAAATGCCGAAAGCCACGGCGCCGAACTCATCGAAAATGGCATCAGCAACCCCGACGGTTCGAAGTTCAGTGTAGCCAGATATGTGAACTGTGTTCGAATCAGTGTTGCCAAGTACTGATGCGAAATTCAAGACAGGTAGGCGCAGCGGCGAATTCAGAAACTACTTTTTTTATTTACAAAGGTACAGTGTAATTTCAAAATCAAAGCAAATTCACACTATGGCCAACAGGAATGGGCGAGTCCCAAGCGAATACAGATTTTAACCAAGCCAAAACATTATTTTGATATTAAACTATACCAATTACAATATTAAAGTTCTGAATCCACGTATGCGCCTACCTTTCTAAATCTGGCTGGCGGAATTGAGCGGGATTTTCTGACGTTTCTTATCTTTTTGATAAAAGCAAATACATCGTTAGTTTATTTTACTAAAAACTATTTATTTAAATAATAAAATAATGGATTCTATTGCGATAGCAGCTATATTAGTGGAGGAAGAAAAGCAAAGGAATCTGATAAACGAGAGAAAAAGTTTTTAAGGGATCATAGCAATCCTTTTACTTTAAGTAAACAAGCGTAAATTTAATTAAAAGCTGAAAATAAAAATAATAGTCTTAACTTTGCGTGAAAGAAACCTTTACCTTGTCCTTTTTTCTATTTTTCATAGAATTATTTTGAACCACATAATAGCAAATTGTATACAAAAACAGGGGAAAATTTCAATAACAATGTACCCGGCACCGGAATTTTTTGTTTCTTTTTTTGGCGATAGATCACTAAAATGCAAACGAAATCTTGCGGAAACTTATAATTCATTAATAACACAGTATTTTTGCGTAGAACACCCTTATGCACTGCGCCGCGCTTTGAAAAGTAACCCTCAGCCGACAGAACTCCCTTTCTGGAGTTAGATCTGGAGAGATTTACAGTAATTTTGCGTAGTCGGGAGTGTTATAACCAGAGTTGTAATTATTATAAGAGAAGAAATAAAAATCAAAAAATAATTATTATTGAAAGAAACATATTTTAAAAGTCTTTCCATAAAAATTATTTCCGATTTCATTACAATGGTTTTCAATTTCATTACTATCATTATCGAATTCCTTAACATTATTTTCTGTACTACTTTTATTTTCGTTCCCAATACTAGAAACCTTTTGTTCAGGTTTTTTCAAAACGTGTTCTCTGTTTCTTCGATACAGAACATCCTCCGAATCTTCAATAACAAAAGAACGTGGCTCATCGAGTTTTTCAACGACTACTCCCGGAAACCATACCGAAGTAGGTGCTCTTTTAAACATAACTTTCTCACCTAATTTAATCGGTTTCATAGTTTGGGTACTCTTATTATAATTTTCAGCTGTCTGTCTGCGTTTGTATTCTGTAGTTTTTGAATATTTCGATTTATCAATTAGTTTGGGTTCTAAATTTTGCCTAATATTCGGAATTTTCGTCCTTAAAACTCTAGACATTAACAGCTCTGCCGGACTTGGCATGTTACCTTTAGGTGAAGTTCTATAATGAAGCAAAGCAATTAGCGGGTCAGTTTTTGTTTCCTGGCACTTTGTAAGCATCTTCTTTATTGTCTGTATTGACCGTTCTGCCAGCCCATTTGACCTTGCTATGTATGGACTAGAGGTTTTGTGCTCAATAATCCATTCCCTACAAAGCTCCCCAAATTCTTTTGACTGGAAAGGAGGACCATTACCAGTTATCAATAAATGTGGGATTCCATATCTTGAAGAAATTAATTTTAGTTTATTCTTAACCTCAAGTGCAGAAAATCCATTATTTAAAGCCTCAAATTCGATAAATTTGGAATAATAATCGACTACTAATATATATTTTTTATTATTGAATTCAAATATATCGCAACCCAGTTTATTCCAGGGAATTTCAATTATCTCATGTGGCATAATTTCTTCTTTAGGATTAGCATTTCGGTATTTCATACACGTCTCACAATCTGTAACTAGGTTATATATGTCATTATACATATTGGGTAGGGCTGATGATTTGACCCGGGTAATGAGATACCCGGGTACCCGGGTTTTTTATTACCCGGGCAGGCCCGTTCGGCCCGGGTAGCCGGGCATCGAAAAATTACCCGGGTACCCGGGCGGCCTCGAAACTGTTAGAAATGAAATTTTAAAGACTCCGTATGTATAGAAAGATCGTACAATATGAGTATCAAACGAAAGGAGATGGCTTCTGGTTTCATTTGGACTTCGATATGTTTCGATAAATTAATCGATAACTGAGTTATCGGTCAAAATGTGATTGCACAAGAACCTTAATATTACCTTACAATATGGGTATCAAACGAAAGGGGATGGCCCCAGGTTTCATTTGAACTTCGATATATTTCGATAAATTTATCGATAACTGAGTTATCGGTCAAAATCTGATTGCACAAAAACCTTAACATTACCCCACAATATGGGTATCAAACGAAAGGGGATGGCCCCAGGTTTCATTTGAACTTCGATATATTTCGATAAATTTATCGATAACTGAGTTATCGGTAAAAATCTGATTGCACAAAAACCTTAACATTACCCTACAATATGGGTATCAAACGAAAGGGGATGGCCCCAGGTTTCATTTGAACTTCGATATATTTCGATAAATTTATCGATAACTGAGTTATCGGTCAAAATCTGATTGCACAAAAACCTTAACATTACCCTACAATATGGGTATCAAACGAAAGGGGATGGCCCCAGGTTTCATTTGAACTTGGATATATTTCGATAAATTTATCGATAACTGAGTTATCGGTCAAAATCTGATTGCACAAAAACCTTAACATTACCTTACAATATGGGTGTCAAACGAAAGGGGATGGCCCCAGGTTTCATTTTAAATTTATAAATTTATCGATAACTGAGTTATCGGTCAAAATGCGATTGCACAAAAACCTTAATATTACCTTACAATATGGGTATCAAACGAAAGGGGATGGCCCCAGGTTTCATTTTAACATCGATATATTTCGATAAATTTATCGATAACTGAGTTATCGGTCAAAATTCGATTGCACAAAAACCTTAATATTACCCTACAATATGGGTATCAAACGAAAGGGGATGGCCCCAGGTTTCATTTTAACTTGGATATATTTCGATAAATTTATCGATAACTGAGTTATCGGTCAAAATCTGATTGCACAAAAACCTTAACATTACCCTACAATATGGGTATCAAACGAAAGGGGGTGGCCCCAGGTTTCATTTCAACTTGGATATATTTCGATAAATTTATCGATAACTGAGTTATCGGTCAAAATCTGATTGCACAAAAACCTTAACATTACCTTACAATATGGGTGTCAAACGAAAGGGGATGGCCCCAGGTTTCATTTTAACTTCGATATATTTCGATAAATTTATCGATAACTGAGTTATCGGTCAAAATGCGATTGCACAAAAACCTTAATATTACCTTACAATATGGGTATCAAACAAAAGGGGATGGCCCCAGGTTTCATTTGAACTTCGATATATTTCGATAAATTTATCGATAACTGAGTTATCGGTCAAAATGTGATTGCACAAAAACTTTAATATTACCCTACAATATGGGTATCAAACGAAAGGGGATGGCCCCAGGTTTCATTTGAACTTCGATATATTTCGATAAATTTATCGATAACTGAGTTATCGGTCAAAGACCTAATTTTGTACGATATATCGACCAAATTTTTTGTGTCACTTTATATACTTTTGTTGTAGAAACTAAGCACATTTTATGCCAAAAAAGCAGTACTATATTAACTTGAACTCTTTCCTATATAATACAGCCAGAAATATCATAATCTTTGTAAATATGTTCTGAGAAAAAAACCCGCATGTAGCACAGTACACGTGATGGAAGTTAACTTATTACATTAAGACCAGCCACAAATGACAGCAGAAAACGCGCAGAACTTGGGCAGGCAGAAAACGCCGGTTTACAAAAACCCTCGATTTCCTTGTACTTCTGCCAATGGGCACACATGAAGACGCGCGTTTCTATGGCTTTCTGCCCAAGTTCTGCGCGTTTTCTGCCGTCATGTGTGGCTGGTCGAAGAGTAATTATAACGAAAAAATCTGAAGTAAAATGACGTCTAAGCTTGTTACTTTGTTTTGCTTTTATTAAATTTTTTAAACCATGTTAAATTAATCCAAAATGAAGTAAGATATCCTATACAAATAAAACGCTTATGGTTTCAGACAAATCGCAAAAAATAGCATACCTTTGACCCATATCTGGGTGCCCGACCTAGGAATAATAATCAGTACATCCTACGTGAAAGACCTGCACAACACCTTTCAGGAGCATCCCATGGGAAATGGTAAATTTGTCCCGTACAAACATTTCGATTTCTCACACATATACCAGTTTTTAAAATGCAAGCTTCTCCTTTTGTTTAGAAATTAGCCACACAACATTGATGAACCAGAAACTTTGTTTGATAACCTTTTGGCTTGTCGGTAAATTGTAAATATTTATACCATTTGTCCCGTACATACAATGTAAAAAATTACATTACATCATTTTTAGTTCATTTGGAATAACCTTATTTCTAATATTTTTTCTCTTTGAATAAAACTTGATATTAGTGCTACCACATTTACTTTTTCATTTTTTTCTAATACAAATAAGTAATTTGCCAAAAATTGCTCCTGGTTCGCATAAACCAAGGATCATGGTAGACCAGCCCTCTCCCGTACAAACACATAACTATTTTAAGATTTTTCATACATACACGAATATTTCAAAAGCAAGTTTCTGCTTTTAATAAGTTTTATCAAACAGTAATAATGCACCAGATATTCTGTTGGTTAACATTTTGGTGTGCCTTTAATTCAAATCGAAAACTGTAAAAATTCGTACAATTTGTCCTGTAAAAACCTTCATTTGATACCAATATTGCTCAGAAATATTCCGTGGTTAACCAATACCCGGATTCTAGAAATTGCCATCGCTAAATGAGATCGCCATCCCCTTTCGTTTGATACCCATATTGTAAGGTAATATTAAGGTTTTTGTGCAATCACATTTTGACCGATAACTCAGTTATCGATAAATTTATCGAAATATATCGAGCTTAAAATGAAACCTGGGGTCATCCCCTTTCGTTTGATACCCATATTGTAGGGTAATATTAAGGTTTTTGTACAATCAGATTTTGACCGATAACTCAGTTATCGATAAATTTATCGAAATATATCGTAGTTCAAATGAAACCTGGGGCCATCCCCTTTCGTTTGATACCCATATTGTAAGGTAATATTAAGGTTTTTGTGCAATCACATTTTGACCGATAACTCAGTTATCGATAAATTTATCGAAATATATCCAAGTTAAAATGAAACCTGGGGCCATCCCCTTTCGTTTGATACCCATATTGTAGGGTAATGTTAAGGTTTTTGTGCAATCAGATTTTGACCGATAACTCAGTTATCGATAAATTTATGGAAATATATCGAAGTTCAAATGAAACCTGGGGCCATCCCCTTTCGTTTGATACCCATATTGTAGGGTAATGTTAAGGTTTTTGTGCAATCAGATTTTGACCGATAACTCAGTTATCGATAAATTTATCGAAATATATCGAAGTTCAAATGAAACCTGGGGCCATCCCCTTTCGTTTGATACCCATATTGTAGGGTAATATTAAGGTTTTTGTGCAATCGCATTTTGACCGATAACTCAGTTATCGATAAATTTATCGAAATATATCGAAGTTCAAATGAAACCTGGGGCCATACCCTTTCGCTTGATACCCATATTGTAGGGTAATATTAAGGTTTTTGTGCAATCGCATTTTGACCGATAACTCAGTTATCGCTAAATTTATCGAAATATGTCGAAGTTCAAATGAAACCTGGGGCCATCCCCTTTCGTTTGATACCCATATTGTAAGGTAATATTAAGGTTTTTGTGCAATCGCATTTTGACCGATAACTCAGTTATCGATAAATTTATCGAAATATATCGAAGTTCAAATGAAACCTGGGGCCATCCCCTTTCGTTTGATACCCATATTGTAAGGTAATGTTAAGGTTTTTGTGCAATCAGATTTTGACCGATAACTCAGTTATCGATAAATTCTCGTTTTTGAGGAACAAAAGCAAACGTCTGAACATCCAAACATCGCTACATATGTACATTTCTCGTTCATCCATAAACGAGCGGCCTATTGTGGTAAGCAGCGTTTGTCGCATTAGCCGGCATCAACAAGAATGCCCGGGTACCCGGGTACCCGGACAATACCCGGGTACCCGGGCAATACCCGAAAAACCCGGGTACCCGGGTACACGGGTATCATCAGCTCTAATATTGGGCCAATACACCAACTGTCTCGCTAAGCTCTGTGTACATTGCACGCCCAAATGACTCTCATGTAAACGCATTAAAATATTTCTACGAAGAGGGTTAAGTATAATGAATTGATTGGTTTTTAAAAGAATGCCTTCATATTCAAGTATTTCGTTTTTAAATTTATAATAAGGCATGACATCTTTACTGACTATTTTTTTGTTTTCTGGCCAACCACAACTAATATATTTTCTAACTTTTTGTAGTGTTTCATCTGTTTTCGAGTATTCCTTAATTTTGTTCATTTCATTGGATTAGGGATTGCGAAATTTACTGTTAAAATACTACAATGTAAGGCCAAGTCTTTGTCGAACTCTGTGAGAGCTGTTTCCTTTAGATGAGCGCGTCAAAGAGTGTCTGCAATATAAAGCTGCGTCCCCGGCTTATACCTTACCACTAAGTCATAACATTGAAGTCGAAGCATGAATCTTTGGAGACGCGCCGGTATATTTTGTAGAGGTTTTTGAAATAATGAAACAAGTGGCTTATGATCTGTTTCAACTACAACTCGTAAACCGTAAATATATCTACTATGAAATCGAGTACAGCCGAACAGAGTTGCGAACAGCTCTTTCTCTATTTGAGCGTAGTTGGCTTGGGTGTCTGTGAGTGACGCAGATCCGTAGGCTATGGGATTTCGGTCGTACAAAATAGCAGCGCCAACTGCGTTTTTGGATGCGTCAATTGACATGGCTGGCATTTGCCAAATTGACTTTATTTTTTCTTCATCCGGAATAATACCCTTTTCGTTAAAAACATGACCTATAAATTTAATGCTGTTTTGAAAAAACTTCCATTTGATCCTATTAAATTTGAAGCCAACTCTTTTAGCTCGTTCTAACACTTGCAACAGAATTTTGTCGTGTTCATCAGCCGTCCGTGCATGTATTAGGAAATCATCTATATCAGTGATGCACACCGCCGACTGCGCTACTTACACAAGCGCAACATATTTTTGCATTAGTGTGTGCGTATAAGCAGAGCACTGCAAGAATTTCGCTGTGGTGATCAGCGTTGCCGTTTTAGCCATTTGGTGGCTAGATTTAGCCACCGCCGTGTTTTTTTAGCCACCAAAATTTGGGTTTTGCCACTAGCCACGTTTTTAGCCACCGCTTGCAATAAACCATAATTTTGCACATAGGAAAGATGTGGTAACGCTAATTCAATTCAGCGATTATCACAAATCGATTTAAAGGCCCTTGGCAACTTACAATCTGGATTGCCAGTTTGAGTGTTTTTTTGAGTGAGTTAGTCAAATTTGATTGTTTTTTGTGTGTTAGTGCAATCGGCAGCCGTCGTGCTACACGTACTTGTTGTCGGCTCGCGGCGACGAAAATCAAAAATTTTTGATATTTGCGTCAATCACCCGACACTCACACATATACACTTCCTCTCAATCCAGATTGTAAGTTGCCAAGGGCCTTAAGTGTTAAAAAACAAAACAATTAACGCAACTATCGATAAATGCCTGTTGATACTCGCTAGTGGAATAGTAGGCTGTCGATGAAAGTCCGTATAAGGATCTAACTGACTTTGTATATTGTTTGCTACTTCTACCACTTAGCAACGCCGAAGAGGAAAGAACCCAATGTTGAATTTTAACTATAAGAAATGGCTTAAAGAATGTAAAACAATGTTGCAATGAATTTAAAATAACAGAAGATCTCATTAAATTAATGAAGAAAGAATTAATTTATGAAGAGTAATACTGATTTCACACAGGCGGTTAATGGAGTAATTATCCTCATTTTCTTCATAAAGTCAATAATAAAGCTCGATTTTCCATACAGAAGTTCAATTCTTAATGGAACCATTACTAGTTAATTGAATTTTTAATCGAATAGAAATCCAATACAACTCTGGGAGGTAAGTTCGTTTTTTTTTTATTTTGAAATTTTCAGTGTCAACCGTCAATTAGTTTTGGCATGAATTTATTATCCCAGCAAACATTCTCAGAGCACTCATAATTTGGAGTCGGATATGAATCAAAAACATGTGTGAAATATGTGTGAGCTTAAGCTTTAAACAGAACCGATCGCCGGACGTGTTTTCACGTGGTGCGGCGATGACATTTGTTTGCGAATGTCGCCCAGTAAAACAGAATGAATGCGAAATTGCCATATGCATATTTTTATAATTACGATGTGTCCTTACTTCTTCAATTGACTCTTCTCTTCTTTACAAATTTTAAATTTTTTCCACATCAAAAAACATATATGTACATGTTTTTATCAAGTTCCAAATAATTTATTTGACAGGCGATTGAGTCCAAATTAGAAATAAGTCTATTCTGACGAATTTTCGCCGGGCGATTTTCGCCAGCGTTTTCGTTCTGTTCATTCTCATATACTGCCGTGTATTTTAATCGTTTGACAGAACGCCGCGGCCGACGAAAATTCGTCCGACGCTGAGTCTGTTTAAGCTATAAGGAAAAATTTTTATAATTTTATTTTCTTGTTTTTTTTAAATAATAATTGTAATTCGAAAAATGGGAAGTAGGTATAAAAGTATCACTAAAGTTCAATATAATGTTGAATGTTCCACTATTATATGGCGTTGTATTGAATTTCAGGTTAGAATTCGGAGGAAAATACCAATAGACAACACTATAAAGCCAGCAATGAAGGTTCCACAATGGTTGCGTTCAGAATCCCAACGGTTGCGCAACAGTTGTGTTTTTATCTTCTGAACGCAAAGTTGAGTATTTCTGATCAACACAACATGATGTGAGTTTGGACACATTTTTCCATCATAAATTTTTTATGCTCACTTCGGACAACATGTTGTGCTTACGATTTTGACATATGTACAAAAATATACATACCGACATATATTTACGAATTTTTGAATGTAATAATAATGTTTCAAAGCAGCGAAGCTATTGCCGATTATGTTGGGGATAGGTATTTATAATAATAATTTGTTTTTGTCTGTATCAGCTCGTTCAGAAGGCGCAAATTATATCACTTTCCGCTCGGTGTTTTGCTCAACAGTTGTGACTTCTGAGCTCAACCAATGAGAGAAGAGGAGAATAATCTGGGATGAAGAGAATTGGGTCAGGGGAAGGAAAATGCAAAAACAAAAGAATTTTTATGACCTGAATGTTTGCTGGGATTATTTATTCAAAAATTGTTGTCCATAACAACAAATTATTTTATGAAAATTGACATCTCCTTGTTAATTGAGTGTGTGTGAAACACAAAAATTTATTGTTAAATTATAAATGTAATGTACTACATTAATTTTCTGTCTGAAATCAGTATAAGAGTCAATTAGTGATGACGACATAATGGGCCGTATTAATAAAAATCAAGCAAATGCTTTTGCTCAAAATTTTAAAAATTTGACATTAATTTGTATGAACCAAATTTCAAAATTTGAGTAAAAGGTCTAAAATCTTAAGCAAAAGCAAATGCTTGCTTGATAGATATTGAATGTGATATCTAATTGTTTTGGATATAGTTAAGTACATACTATGTATGTATGTATGAATATTTTATTTTTACACAAATTTATGATTTTTTCCTTATATTGTTTGCAATAGTTTTGTGCCTGAATTTTAAAAATAAATTTAAAACATGGTAATTTGAAACAAAATTTTTTAGCCACCATTTTTAGCCACGAACCAAATTTTTTAGCCATTTTTAGCCAGAAATTAAATCAAATCTAGCCACCACGAAAATTTTTCAACGGCAACGCTGGTGGTGATTTTCATAGCGGCGTTTAAAATTAAGCATTGAGGCTCATAAGAAGGGTTCAAATAAAAAAAAAATATTTCAATAATGTTGTCGCATACCTATTGCTCAGAAAAAAGAAAAAAATTCTTGGCGCGATCGATGTACGCAGCATGAAATTCAAGCGCAGACTAATTGGTTGTAGGCGTTGCAATTGCTTGCTAGCAGCACACACACGACTCGTATGTGTAGCCGAGCAGCTCCGTTTTGCTCCGTATTGCTCTTTCGTTCAACACTGATCTATATATATGATTAAACCCTCAATGTCGCCGAATAATTTTATTATTTCAGCATGGAAAATTTCCGGTGCTGCATTTATACCAAAAGGTGGACGCAAGAATCGAAAACGCCCGAAAGGTGAATTGAATGTACAAAGTTTAGAAGACTTTTCGTTTAGGGGTATCATCCAAAATCCACTATTTGCGTCAAGCGAACTGAAGTACTTTGAACCCATCAACTTTGCTTTACAGTTTAAGACATCAACTTTAGTTACAGTATTTATAGCACTAATTAAACCGAAGTCCCTAGCAGTACTTAAAACCGATAATGTTTTTACACCTCATATTTAAAATATGAAAAATACATTGCCAGTTCTTATCGTTAAAATCTAAATCCAGACAAACAGTTCCTACTGTTGGAAGTAGTTCACCACTGAATGATAAAATTCTCGAATTTGTCGGTTTAATAAGATTTTTTAAATTTAACTAATTTGCAGTTATTGATCATTACCTCGATACTCCAGTCTCGTTGCTTTTGTTTGTCATCGCTTCTTGGTGCCATACCTTTACGTGCTTTCTAGGCCCCGGTGGCCGCAATATCTCGCTGCTTGTCTTTTTCAGTGACTTCCGCATTCAGAACGCCAATGAAAAAATCTTCGTCGTCGGTTTCTTGCTGTTCTTCCTCATATACATTATTGACGAATTTCGATTTCGAAGTTGATTGTTGCGACTTTCCACTACTCGCTGTTTGATTTTGTTTCGCCTGCCATTTCTTTTTGAAACACATGTAACTGTCCTTTGTTGTTGCAGATATAACATAATGCACCCTCAGCCGGACAACAGGTTTTGTCTGTCTGTCCACATCTATTGCACATGGGCAATCGCTGATTGGTCGAACTTCCCGTTGCTAGGTGATTATTTTTCTTGCTCTTACTTATAGCTCCTATATAACTAACGGCATTGTCTCCGTTAGGATTTTGCAAACGATTTGCATTTTCACGTGCCATTTCCATGGGTTTCGCTATACCCACTGCTCTTTCCAAAGTAATATCGCCTTCGCTTAGTAGGCGCTCTGGCAACTGGCAAGCCTACAAGGATGCCTTAAAAATTTTCAAGAAGTCGATCCAAAGAGCTAAAGGAGACTCATGGAAAAACTTCGCTAGCGACATAGAAGAAATCTCTGAGGCCAATCGTCTACGAAAGGTCCTCTCTACTAACCCAGTTCCCCCAAGCTGTATCCGAATGCAAAATGGGGACTGGGCCACATCTAGTACTGATATTCTGAACACCCTGGTCACCACACACTTCCCAGGGTGCACCTCGGAACCTTATAGAACCTACTCTAACCCCAGGACATTTAATGACTTGGAGCACATAATTACTAATACAAGGGTAAAATGGGCAATTAAATCCTTCAAACCCTTCAAATCTCCGGGAATAGATGGGATCTTTCCTGCTGAATTACAGGCAGCAAGTGATACTCTAATCCCTCTACTTGTTCCTATCTATAAAGCCTGCCTCAACCTGTCATACATTCCTCTAGAATGGACTAAGGCGAAGGTGATCTTTATTCCAAAAGGGGGCAGAGCCTCCTACAGCAGCTCAAAGGATTTCAGGCCGATAAGCCTGACCTCTTTTCTACTCAAAGTTCTTGAGAGATTGCTGGATGTCTATATCAGGCTCCGTGCGAATACTCTATCTCCTTTTCAACACGCTTATTCCAAAGGCAAGTCCGTAGAGACTGCTCTACACGCTATCACTTCCAAGATAGAAAAGGGGCTAGCCTTTAAGGAATTCACACTGGGCATCTTTCTCGACATAGAAGGAGCTTTCAACAATGTTCTACCGGGAGCCGTTACCACCGCCCTACGGGACTTGGAGGTAGAGGAGGCTCTCGTGAGGTTTGTCGAACTTCTTCTTAGTAGAAGAGCCATTATTTCTGAAATGGGTAATTCATCGATAACTAGGTATGCCAACAGGGGAACACTCCAGGGTGGAGTTTTGTCTCCTCTGCTTTGGAACCTAACGGTGAACACCCTGCTCTCTAAACTTCAGCACACGGGCTGCCAGGTCATTGCGTACGCCGATGACATCGCCCTGACAGCGACTGGCAAGCATATACCGGTGCTGAGCGACCTTTTGCAAAATGCACTCAACATTGTAAAAACCTGGTCTCTGAAATGCGGGCTGAGTGTCAGCTCTGAGAAAACGGAAATGGTTCTGTTTACCCGCAAACATAAGATACCTGAATTCAAACCTCCGTCCATAAATGGGAAGAAGATTAAACTCTCTACCGAGGTTAAATACCTTGGTGTTATTCTAGACAGAAAATTAAACTGGAAACGGAACGTAGAAGTACGATCCCAAAAAGCCATGCTAGCACTTTACGCATGTAAATCAGCGATAGGCAAGAGATGGGGACTTAACCCCCAAATCGTCCATTGGCTGTACACAGCGGTAGTGCGTCCTATTCTCTTCTATGCAGTCACCATATGGTGGCCAGCACTGGAACTCGAAACCAATAAGAGCAAATTAACTAGAGTGCAGCGAATGGCTTCCATGCTTATTAGCGGAGCCCTTCCCTCCACCCCAACTAAAGCTCTCGAAACCATCCTATTTCTTCTCCCCACGGATATACAGGGGAAACTCATTGCCAGCTGCAACGCGGCAAGGCTCAATGCAACCGAACCCTGGAGGGACACCAGATTCGGGCACGCTCAAATTCTTAGTAACGTCCCTGCCAATTTTCTAAAGTTGGACTATGCAATACCAGCCTTCTGTTGGGATAACAAATTCTCCACAAGAATCCCGGAGAGGAGCGAGTGGAAGAACTTGGGGGATCCCGACCCTAATACACTGCACCTTTACACGGACGGCTCTAAATTGAACAATAGAGTTGGAAGTGGGTTTTTCTGCGAAAAGCTTCATCTGAAAGTAAGTTTGCGCCTACCTGATCACTGCAGCGTCTATCAGGCTGAGCTCATAGCCATATGGGAAGCAGCTCGTCGCCTGACAAATCTGCCAGACATAAATTCTATCAAAATCTTCTCTGACAGCCAAGCTGCCATAAAATCCTTACAGAGTAACAATGCTACATCTATAGTTGCAATGAAATGTAGGGAGTCTTTGAACAAACTAGCCGAAAGGTGCGACCTGAACGTCATTTGGGTTCCAGGCCATAGCAACGTTCGGGGCAACTGCATTGCAGATGAGTTGGCAAGGGAGGGCACAAGCTTGCAGGATATCACATCTGCGACATGGGTTGGCCCCCCGCTTAACTCATGCAAGCACTGGTTGAGATCTCGCTCCATTGAACAGGCTAACGCTAGATGGGCCAGGGAGTCAACTTGTGTGATTTCTAGGCAAATCTGGCCTAGACTGGATGAGGCTAGGTCTGTATCGGTGCTGCATCTGAATCGGCTCTCTATAGGTCCGCTGGTGGGACTTCTAACAGGCCATTGTCTTATGGGCACTCACGCCTCTCGCATGGGCCTATATAAAAACGACTTCTGCCGCAGCTGCAGGGACGTGGAGGAAATAGAGAGTGTTGAGCACTATCTATGCCACTGCCCCGCACTGTCGCAATCCAGGTACCGCTTTCTCCATAAACACTTTTTCGAGTGCCTGGCGGAGATGGAAAATGCAAGGACACTAGATTTTCTGCGCTTCATGAAACAAACGCGCTGGTTTAGCTTAACGGGCATCTAATCTTATCATACTTTCGAATCTAATTTTTCCGGAAAGGTTTGTAAACAGGGATAAGGAAGCTAGGGCTCCCGTGTGGTATCACAATGGGCCACCTCGGCCTAAGTGTGTCCCCGCTTTCATGAATTGCGGAGACAGCCACCTCAACCTAACCTAACCTAACCTAGTAGGCGCTCTTTAATTTTGGAAAAATTGGCTGCAAGACCACATACAAATATGTCTCGAACTAAATTGTCTCTTAACGTACCAAATTCGCATGTCTGGCTCATATTGTAGAGCGTCAAATGTAGTTACACAAGCGCAAACATACATACATAATAAATTTCCATACATTGTATTGTCACGCGCTGGCGCTGGCTACTTAGTCAGCCCCACACAAATTGTAATGTACACAAATTTGCTGACGCACAATGGGAGATTTTTGCCAAAAATAAATTCGAAATTAAAGTAGTAATAAATAAATATTTTTTAACTGCAATAGACAGATATCTTATGTGACAAAAAAAAAGCCCATGTAAAATTTTTTGAGTTCCGTTTCGTTTAGCCATACAGGGTGCTCAAAGTTGAATAAAAAATATGTCATATGAATTATGAATTTTATGACCTGATACGAAAAGCTCTATCTAAGCCATTTATCGACGTATATATGTGGTTTTGACATCTAAATATAGAAAATGACCTCTACTTTTCTAGGAAGTAATCTCGTTTATTCTTACTTTGAAATCTGATTTTATATGATTTTTCAAATACTGTTAAAAAAATATAGAAAAAAATTTTTCTTCGTCCACTTTAAGGAATAAAATAAAAAAAACAAAAAAAAAGGTATCTTGGTTTTTTTTTTTGTGTTATGAACTAATATATTCTTTATCAGATCACATTAACAGATATTAATTTCACGCGCGCCTTCGCGTGTTTTAATTATTCTCCTAACTGGCTAAAAGTGCATTTTTCAAATTACATTTATAATGACATATTCAAAATTAAAAAAAATAAAGTGTATAGAAGATCTATCATCCAATTTACATCTGTAATATAGAAAATGGTTCACAATATGAAATACAGCAGCTCATTTTTGAATTAGCTATATAGATTCTATTATATATTGTTTTTTTTGCAGGGTAAAATAAAAAAATTCAAAAAAATTCCAAAAGTTTGAAATCAAATAAAAAAAAAATAAAAAAAAGGTCTCCTCAATTTGTTAATATATGTTCACCCCAAGTGTGCTTTATAACCCCCCATAGTCAGTTTCATCATTCACGCGCGCTCTTCTCACTAATTCATATTTTTCGACGGGGTGTATATGCGCGCTATCACTATGGATGTACATACATATGTACACATGTGTAGCTAGAGAGAAAAGCATTGATGAGAAGTTTTGACATGTTTATGCTTTAAAATCGCTAATATATTAACTAATGCAATTTTATATAGAATATTTACATATATACTTACTTTTAGCCTATTTACTTCAAAAGTATCATAAATCAACAACGCGAGTTTTCAGGTAAGGATGGGTATGCATGCATGTGTGCGTATGTACATATATATATGTGCATTATATGACGAAATTTCGGTCTGATATATTGAAAATTTAGAGTTTGAGATCAAAAAATTATCTGTGCTATATGTACTATTGATGTACATACATATATAGCGATCGAAAACTTAAAGGGCTTTTTCGTAAAATCAGCTTATTAAGGTATGATAGTATAGCGATATACATACTATCATTTGCTGCTTTTTATACCAGCCATGAACATGAAATAGTGTTATAACTTTGTGCCGAAATACTATGTATTTTTATGTAAAGTCTATCATTTGTCGGAATCGCCCAAATCCAGTATAAAATATAGCTCAGATACAACGGATTGTTCATATGTACAAGATAAATTTGAGTATTTGTAACTTATTCAGTTAAACAGATAAAATTTAATTTCTATCATTCATAAATGGTATAAAGTCTTTGGTACGCATAAACTTGTTGATATTTGCATGTATCTATTTCGTCTCCCACCTGTGCCGTTACCTTATAAATGGGAGTTTACGTGGGGATCCAAGCCCTAAGAGTACAGATTTTAAATAAGCATACATAAACGTCACATATGTAGATAATTAAATAAATATTTTTGAAGTACATAGTTACAAATATATGCTTATACCTATATATATAATTGCCCCTCAGCATTCCAACTCCATTAGTTTCGAAAATAAATGCATTTTAATGGTTTTTCGCGGCACCCGTTATATGGAGTTTGGGAGAATTTGTCATCAGATTAAGTTAATTTTTACACCATGTACTAATATTCATCAAAAAAGCTTGCATACTGAATTTCAGCATTGTAACTTAATTAGTTTCGAAAATTAATGCATTTAAATGGTTTTTCGCGACACCCGTTATATGGGGGGTGGGAGAATTTGTCATCAGATTAAGTTCATTTTTACACCATGTACTACTATTCATCAAAGAAGCTTGCATACTGAATTTCAGCATTGTAACTTAATTAGTTTCGAAAATAAATGCAATTTAATGGTTTTTCGCGACACCCGTTATATGGGGGGTGGGAGAATTTGTTATCAGATTAAGTTCATTTTTACACCATGTACTACTATTCATCAAAGAAGCTTGCATACTGAATTTCAGCATTGTAACTTAATTAGTTTCGAAAATTAATGCATTTAAATGGTTTTTCGCGACACCCGTTATATGGGGGGTGGGAGAATTTGTCATCAGATTAAGTTCATTTTTACACCATGTACTAATATTCATAAAAAAAGCTTATTTTCAAAATTTGAGCACTCTAGGTCCATTTTTACTATTTATGGCCGTTTTTTGTATGAAACGTTCCCATTGTGTGACGCTGCCATTCTCACGCTTTCAATGTTATTCTAAGCCTAAGCGCTCATAGGAGCATACATATGTACATGTACGTAGGTACATGTACATATGTACAATATACCGTGGGAAAGAGTCCCATTATTTTTAAGTACGTAGTGTAAATATGTATCATAGTAAATAAGTAGTACATAAGAGCAAATATTGTATAAAAAGAAGAATTTTGGATAATAAAATTTAATTCACTTTTGACAACCAAACGATAAGCGTTTAATCTCCTACTACAATATTTTTTAAGCCGGTTACATACTCATCAATGGTTTCATTGTTTCCTTGATGTCTGGTAAAAAACAAATGTCACTCCATGGCTATGTTGACTTTTGCAACGAAGTATGAATTAAATTTCACTAAAAGATCGGAATATTTAACGCTATCAACATCAGTTCCGAATGATTGAAAAATGTCCAATGCATCAGGTCCTAAATGATGTAGAATTAGCGCCACTTTTCTTTGATCACTCTGCTGGTCTAGCCCGGATACTACCATAAATATATCAAATTGTGTCTTCCAATTTTTCCACGTTGTTGCAAGGTTAGATAGAAGCCTTTAGGTTCATCGGCAATATGGTGGTGGATATAGACAGCATTTGCTGAGTCACCTGCTGTGAAGCTGAAGCATTTCCGCCTGATCCCGATTTGCTTTTTTCATCCGTTCCAACCATACTTTATTGCTGATTTGAAAACTTTTTCTATATATATATATTTGCGGTTCAAAAACCTGACACCATGTTGTATAGTTAAAGTCTCTTTTATTGATGACAGTATATGATGAATACAAGGTATATGCAAGTATGCTAGAAGAGTGTGAGTATACGTACATATCTGAATACAATATATGTCTTGAGATAACTACTAGTGTTGTATAACTGAATGTGCATTAAGTGTTGGAAAACAGGTGTTATAAATAAGGCTTAGTTTACAGTATACAATAAAAGCTATTTACACAACAATGTATTATCATGTATTGTTAGTTTTTTGTTTATTTATTAATTTTTGTAATTAACAAAGCAAAGTTGGGATAAATATTACTAATTATCTTGAACCATTTTGAACCGAACCGAACCGAACCAGTGGCTCAGAGGTACCTTGAACCGGTTCTTGTACCGGTATAGATTTTTTCTTAGTGGTTAGAACCACAAAACCGAACCGCTTTTGGAGTGGTTTGCAGCCCTGGTATAAACCATACCCAATGCATCAAATAGGGTATATATCTCTTCTTCTTCTTGATTCTGGCCGAGTCCAACAGAGCGCGCCAATTGCTTCTGTTTCGTGGAGCATGGCGCCACTTGGGAACACCTAGGGAGGCAGCATCGCTGTCCACCTGATTTTCCCAACGCAGTGGAGGTCTCCCTTTTCTTTTGCGTTCAGCGGGTTTCGATAGAAATGCTTTCTTGGCCGGAGCGCCTTCGTCCTTCGTTCGCTGAACAATGTCGATGTCTGTGTAAAGCTCGTACAGCTCATCGTTAAATCTCCGTCGATACTCGCCCACGCCAACGCGCAAAGGTCCATAAATCTTACGAAGAACTTTTCTCTCGAATACTCCAAGTGCCATCTCATCTGATTTTGAAATTGTCCATGCTTCTGCGCCGTACATGAGGACTGGAACGATGAGCGTCCTGTAGAGTGTGATTTTTGTTTGTCGAGAGAGGACTTTACTTTTCAGTTGCCTACTTAGTCCGAAGTAGCATTTATTGGCAAGCGTGATTCTTCGTTGGATCTCCGTGCTGACATCATTCTTGGTGTTAATGCTGGTTCCCAAATGTACGAAGTCCTTAACAGTTTCGAATTTGTAGCTATCAACATTGACGTGGCTGCCAAGGCGTGCTGTTTCTTTGGGTGATGACAGGAGGTACTTCGTCTTGTCCTCGTTAACCGCCAAACACATTTTCTTTATCCAGCTTTGAGAAGGCAGAACATACGCGCGAGTGTTAGTGCCAATAATGTCGATATCATCGGCGTACACCAGCAGTTGTACACTCTTGTGGTATAAGATGCTTCCTGTATGGTTAAGTTCTGCAGCTCGTATTATCTTTTCCAGCATCAAATTGAAGAAGTCACACGAAAGGGAATCACCTTGTCTGAAACCTCGTTTGGTCTCGAACGGTTCGGAGAGGTCCTTCCCAATTCTGACGGAGCTGGTGGTGTTAGTCAACGTCATTTGGCTTAGCCGTATAAGTTTTGCAGGGAAACCAAATTCAGACATTGCGGTATATAGGCAATTCCTATTCGTGCTATCAAAAGCGGCTTTAAAATCGACAAAGAGATGGTGTGTGTCGGTTCCTTTTTCATGGGTTTTTTCCAGTATTTGGCGTATTGTAAATATCTGGTCGATGGTAGATTTACCAGGTCTGAAGCCACACTGATAAGGTCCAATCAGCTTGTTGACGGTGGGCTTCAGTCTTTCGCACAATACTCTTGCTAAGACCTTATATGCGATATTCAGGAGGCTTATCCCAGGATAATTGGCGCGTACTGTGAAGTCTCCTTTTTTGTGGATTTGGCAGAGCACACTTAAATTCCAGACGTCGGGCATGCGCTTGTCCGACCATATTCTGCATAGGAGTTGATGCATGCTCCTTATCAACTCTTCGTTGTAATAGGGTATATATAGTTTTGGAAAACTTGATGCTTACCGGAATATATCTGGCAATTTTTTCGGATATTGACTTTCTCCGCCATAGCGTCAATCATGATATGTCTTCTATACGATACTGGGCTGATAATAATGGTCTTTGCCTCAATACGAAAAAAATCCTTTGTATTACCCATTGCAAAGAAAAACTTGCGGATGTCACAATTCCTAAAATACGTATTGATAAAACTGCTATTCAATTTGTGTCTAAAATCACGAATCTGGGTCTTGTCATCAACTCGAATCTAACTTGTACATATCATATTAACACAGTTATTGGTAAGGTATACTCCATATTAAGCAATCTGAGACAATCTGCACCGTTTACAACTCTTCAAATTAGCAAAAAGTCTGAGTATTCAGTTAATTTTACCAATAATAACTTATTCAGAGTTAATTCATAACAAGTTGGATTCGCGTTCTGCGCATAAAGTTGAAGTAGCTTTCAACCACGTAACTTGTTACGTTTTCGGGTTACGAAGGTTTGATCATATTTCTGAATGGAGGTTCAAACTCTTAGGATGTGACATCTTCAACTACCAAAAGGCTAGAAGTGTGGCATTTCTGTTTAAGTTAATATCCTCAAAATCTCCGTTGTATCTGTACGAGAAACTAGCGTTTTCAAGATCGCTCAGATCTTGTAATTTGGTTGTACCTAGCTTTAATTTCGTTGACTCTACAAGGCTGTTTTTCGTTAACACCATTCGCATTTGGATTTCAATCCCAGCTAATATAAGGAACAACGTGAACAAAAGCAACTATAAGCAAACTCTCTTTGCCACTGTTCTTAACTAGAGCTAAGGTCTTAAACTGATCATTTTAATATATAATAATAATAATTTCAATATATCTTTAATTTTTGTTAACTATTGTTAAAGTTATGTCTTAATGTATTTATTGTAATGTTTGCCATTATTTATCTATATGTTGTTGTTTTTTTTTTGTAATAATATTATAATACCATCTTTTGTACCATATATGTTATTTATATAATTGTTGTACTACAAAAGATATATCTTACGGTACACACATTTTTTTTGGACTCATTGGTATATATTAGATTGGGTTGGTCCCCATACGAAAAAAAGAAGTTGTAAAAGTCCGCCCCTAAATTTAAAGCTTATGTTGAGAGGGTTAAGGGACACAAAAAAAATTTTTTTCGAATTTTTTACTGTAACTTTGTTATTTTTCATCCGATTTTTAAAATTGATACGTCATTATTTTCATATTTTGCAGCTCTAGACGTCCTTCTAATGCTCTTTTGAGCTCTGAAGTCGTTTTCACATAGTTGGGTCAGCTAACTTATTTGTATGTCCATGAATTATCCTCTTTGTTTTGCCAAATGAAAGTGCTTCAAAATTCATGACAATGCTGCCTTTAAAGGGTTTTACTAAATTAATAAACAAAGAAGTTACGTCACTACGAATATTTAATGCCTATTAACTCATTTCTTTTAACCAATTCAGTATGTGGAAAGTTGTGAAAGTCCACCCCTAAATTTGAAGCTTATATTGAGAGGATTAAGGGACAAAATAAAATGTTTTTCGGATCCCGCGAAATTCCGCCTAAATGGTTTTTTTCTTGTAACTTTGTTATTTATCATCCGATTTTTAAAATTGATACGTCATTATTTTCGTATTTCGAAGCTCTATACTTTCTTCTAATGTCCTTTTGCACTCTGAAGTCAAATAAGAAAGTTACAATAAAAAAAATTATTTCGGTGGTATTTCGCGGGATCAGAAAAAAAAAAAAAAAAATTTTTTCTTTAATCCTCTCAATATAAGCTTCAAAATCCTGAATTGCTTAAAAAAATTAGTTAAATAATTGCTACGTTAAATGACTTCTTTGTGACGTAACTTCTTTGTTTATTAATTTAGTAAAACCGTTTCAAGGCAACATTGTCAAGAATTTTGAAGCACTTTTATTTGGCAATACAAAGAGGATAATTCATGGACATACAAATAAGTTAGCTGACCCAACTATGTGAAAACGACTTCAGAGCTCAAAAGGATATTAGAAGGAAATGTAGAGCTTCAAAATACGAAACTAATGACGTATCAATTTTAAAAATCGGATGATAAATAACAAAGCTACAAGAAAAAAACAATTTCGGCGGTATTTCGCGGGGTCCAAAAAAATTTTTTTTGTGTCCCTTAACCCTCTCAACATAAGCTTCAAATTTAGGGGCGGACTTTTACAACATTTTTTTCGACCCTATCTAGTATATATATATTTTTTTTCAATGTCTATAAAAAATCTGTGCGTCAGAAATTGGCAAATGTACAAGCACATAAAAAAGCACACAGCTACATACATGTACATGGCACATGTACTATATGATTTCTTTTATAAAAATACACAAAGCAGACTTATGTGTGTGCCTGCCTTTCAGATTTTAGCCACATGTATTTTGTGCTCAAAATTTTTTCAATGAATACAAAACACGTGTGCCTGTGCTGTGCCTGCACGTGCCAATGCGTACCCTGCGTTTACATACCCGAGTTATACTTGCACGATGACCGGTCAATGAGAACTTTTCTGGCGGTCGTGGAATCCATTCTCCAGGGCTTCGCTTTGCCTTTGTAGGTCCTCCTTCAATAGCCTCTTTTTCAGCTTCGGACAATTTCGCTTCCAGTTCCATAACTTTTTTTTGTAAGCGTATAACAGAAGTCCATTTTTTTTCTAAAAGTCCACTGAATTTCTTCTCATTTTCTATAATAACACCAGCTTCTTTGCGAAATGCATCTAGAGATTCGACATAGCCGTTACTACCTAAATAATCGGCAATCGCTTGGTTCCTAAAAATTTAACAATTTAAAAATATATTAACATGCATTTGTAATACAATTCTATATCTTACAACTCCTCGCGCTGCCTCTGCGACAAAACCATTTTCATGTTCTCCGCCAGAGCAGACGGGATTAGATTTAGTATCACTCGATATATTATGCGGTTTACCTAAAAAAAAATATTAAGAATTTTCGTAATTTAGTATCCACTAATATAAATATGTACACACATTGTATATTATTTTTTTTTCTGTTAATTCTTTTACATATTCCCTGAAGTCGCATTTGATTTTTTTCGACATTATACACAAAGATACAAAATGCAATTTAAATATAAAAAAATATAACATTTTCTTCCCCTACCGTCACGGTAGGCAGGAAGCGACGATAGGTTGCATGAAAATGTCGAGAAAAAAGGAAAGTGGGGTTGTGTTATGTGATGTTTATAGATGAAACATCCGTTGAAATTAAAATCCGAGCTGCTCCATTTTCAAGGATATCCACATTTTTTGTTTTTTTTTTTTGAAAGGATCAAATATTGAGGAAATCGAAAATTCGCCACCGTCCAAATTTTTCCGATTTCCATACATTATTTGGTCGCTAAGGGATACAAAAAAAGGTATTAAAAAGAAAAAAGGACACCTGTAGTGGAAAAATCCAATGTGAACAGGACCTAAAGCATAACCACTGAAATATAAAATAACACAAAAAGTACCCACTTTAATTTGCGTATAACTCCTAAAATGTTAACTCTACGTGAAAATTCCTTATTATATGTTTCATTCAGAATAAATAAAGAAATATTTCTTTAATATATAATTTTGATGTACATGCAGTGCTTAATGTACTTTTGTGCATCTAAAGTGAAAATTTCAAAAAAAAAAAAGTACGTTTTTTTTATGGTGCTATTTTAAGTTCAAATATTTTTCTAGTTTATGTAAATATTTTAATCTAATGATCCAACTCTCATTCCTACATATCTATACGTAAATACTAAAAAAGAGTTAGAGCTGAGATACGCGCCAGCTGTGCACGGTGGGCGGGAAGCAACAATAGCTTGCATGGGAATATCGTAAAAACGGTAAATTACACAGCCCCATGTGTAATTGAATTTAAAAAAAATTTCAGCTATAATGAAGAATATAGGACATGAAGTTGAAGATTCGTGAGAAAGAAAACAAAATGTTCACTTTAGGCCGCGATATTACCTTCCCTGAGTAGTGTACCAAAAAACGCCATTCGTTTAAGCGGTTAATTTTACGTACGAGTAGATAACAATTTTTTTATCTTGTGCAAAATCTCAACTTATTTCATACATAAAACTAAACATACTTTGAAATTCTTGAAAATTGCGCGGTTTTTGGTGTAGCTCCATCTAGTTTTTAGAAAAGTGATTTTTTTTTTCATATTATTTACTATACATATTCTGGGGCCGGAGGGAGGATCTGAGAAGGTTTAAACAATGGCATACAAATAAACGCATCTAATGTAAATCTATTACTAAAAGCCTGATAACTTCTTAAAACAAGGTTTTACGAAAAAAAAGTTATATAACTAAAAATGAAAATATACAATTGAAGTCCAATGTCCCTACTTGTCAATTTCAGCCCACTGTGGGACGTGTGCCCTAACCGTGGCTCCCGCCACGGTGATGTCCTTCTGCGTAGTACACCCTTCAGCGGCGGCGATAAAAATGTAAGTATACAATTTTCGGCCTTTTTCGGTAATTTTCCTCATTTCGACATTTTTTAATTCGGTCAAAAATGTATTCGGTATAATAAGTCTTTTTCCAATTCGGTATTTTAAGATTCGACATTTTTTTTTTCGACTTATCGTACGGATCCCGAAATATAACGATTTTCCCATATGCCGTTAGTATGAGCATATACGTGGTTGCCAATTCACACAAATTTTCTTATTAATTATATACATTTATATAACATTTTATATATCAAATTAAAGGTAATAGAATTCTCTTTTTGATTTCAGTAACAAAAATATATGTTTATAATATTTTTGTTTAAATAAAATACGTTTTTTACAAAAAAAATTGATTTTTTATGTGAATTTTATATGAGCTATTGGCCAGTTTATAATTAAGAAAAATTGAAAAAATTTTTTTGGTAGAAGTTATGGATCCATTTCGGAGATCACCACATCCCCTCATCAGACTTCTTCAAGCGGCCTCAACCGAGAATCGAACTTAAGTCGTTCTATTGGTAGTCATATGTCTATCCCATTGAGCTACCACCGCCGTCAGCTTTGTTTCGCATAAATTTCAATTTTCCTTATATTACAATTCACATACCAACAGTAGCTTAATGACACTCTGTCTTTGCTACCTAGTATGTTGGTGCGATTGTGTGTTTTGTTTTGTACAAAGTTCTAAAGCTATTAACAAGCAAAGCTTTTGTACAGGCAATGCTTGTTATTGTTTCAGATTTTTGTTTTTTTTTCGGCAGGCTCTCCGATTTACATATTTACGTTTATTTTTACATGACCGTTTTTTCAATTCTAATAATTATTTTATGTGAATTTTATATGAGCAATTGACCAGTTTATAATTAAGAAAAATTTAAAAAAATTTTTTGGTAGAAGTTATGGATCCATTTCGGAGACCACCACATCCCCTCATCAGACTTCTTCCAGCGGCCTCAACCGAGAATCGAACTTAGGTCGTTTCGACTGGTAGTCCAATGTCAATTTATTTTTTTTTTTTTTTTTTTTCAATTTTCTTACAAACTATTTACTATAAGCATATACATATGGCCGATTTTCTGGGAAAGTAAACCAAGTATTTTTTTTTTTTCAAATATTGCAAGCACTGGGGTCTTGCGGGGTTCATGACATATTATAGTAGCTGTTGAAAACAGTGGCATTCAATTTTAGTCGTTTTAAATTAAACTTTTCGCTCTTTTTATAAAACGCTGTGATTAAAAAAAAATATGGTCGGAAGTAGTTCAGTAAACAAAAAGTTAAATATAACATGTTTGTTGCGACTAAATTTAGCCATTCAAGTTTTATCTATTAGAAAATTAGTTATAATATCATAACACGTAAAGTTTTTAAAAAAAGTTATGTTCCAACTAGGAGTTATGTGAAAAGTAAATGTGCCGCAAAAATCTTATGTAACGTTAGCAGTGCAAAACCAAAAAAGTTTTTTTAAGACATGTTAAAATACGTTTTAATTTAATTTGTTTATATATTTTCTTAATACTATACGTATATCTCACGTTCCAATTAAAAAAAGTTAAACTTCCAAAGATTTGAAGACATTGTTAGCTTAAATAATATGTAACGTTAGCAGTGATTTTTTATTTATATAATACATATAATAAAATTGTAACAGGTCGATGTCTGTACATTGAAGATATTCAAGAAAAACTGATAGGAGAGGTCATTATTGGACCAGCGGAACCCAAATCTACAATTTTTAGAAGTCTATCTGTCTGTCTGTCTGTCTGTCTGTCCGTCTGTATGATTGTGCGCGCGTCACGCAAAAACTACTGAATAGAATTGCATGAAACTTTCACCATTCTATCACTTAACGCCTAACTTAAAATTCACAACTTTCATTTGGATATCTCATCCAGTTCCCGAGTTATTGACCACAATGTGGGAAAAATGTGACCAAAATGTGTTTTTTTACCATAACGCCCGCGTCACACAAAAACGACTGCATAGAAATTAATGAAACTTTCAATAATCATTTTCTGGATGAAAAAATTAGAGCTATTGGAAAAGGGGCGTGGCACAACCCATACAAACTAGACATATACGCCGCCGATTGACGCCGCCGCCGCCGATTGACGCCGCCGCCGCCGCCATAATCCGTGAAATCGGCGTATCGGCGCGGCGGCGTGCGCTGGCGCGCCATACCCGTATGGAGCGAGATGTGTACATATTTTTCTAGTTTTGCTAACTGCTAAAGTTCTTCAAAATTAAAAAAAAGGAACCAATCGACGTGTTTTGACCTCAGGAACACGAAGCTGAATGCGGAAATGTTTTATTTTTTGCCGGTTAAAAGTTATTAACAAAAACTTTGGCTGTTCCCTACTTTACTAGCCTCAGTCCTAAAGAATTTAAGCTACTGAAAAATTTCAGTTCGTTGGCTTACATAATTTTTTCTCAGATACGGAACTTTTCTGGGATCTCTTCCATATAGTCCTACTTATCGAGGTCTGTTGCTAATTGTTCTACTCAAAACTGCACCATTTCAACCCTCCTTGATATCATTAAATGCCGAAAATGATCCCAAACATGCCTCCAGAATCGAAAACTCATAGTTTGAACGTCAGAAAGTTGCTGTTTTTGAGTAGCCCCCACAGTTGTCGAACCTCAGCCCTATAGCGAATATTAAAAAAGACGATGGGGGGTCAAAAATGGAAAAATAAGCAAGAGTTATGGAAAAATAAATTAAAGAATCTTGGTACTTAATACCAGTTGCAAATTGCGTTGATTTGGTCAACCCTATGTCACGAAGAAGTAAGGAAGTTATAAAAAATAAAGGAGATTCAACTAAACATTAGTTTAAATCTAGCTGCAGCAGCAGTGTTGCCAGAATATTTTGAAGCTTATAGCTAAATTTAAAAAAAAAAATTGCTAAAAATAGCTAAATAATTATTTTCATAGCTAAAATAAATAGCCAAATTTTTTTTTTTTTTTCAAAAATAGCCAAATAATCATTTATTTAAAAAGACGTGGCATAAAACAACTTCACATATATGAATATTTATATATACATATATTATATATTGTAGCCACATACATATATTTGTTTGTATGTATGTACTTATAAATGTACGTCGCATAATAAGATTATTACAATGAAAAAAAAAATCAATTCATTACATACGTATGTATGTATGTATGTACATTCAATTGCAGTATTAAAATAAATTATAATAGCGACTACTTAATATTTAAACTTTACTTAAAAATTTGGTTCAATAACATTTTAAAAATCATATCTTCATTTAATTCACAGGTTGAATCATATCTATATATTAAGTGAAGTCATTGCTTTAATAATGTCGTTAGGAATTTCAAAGTTATTACAACATTTTTCAAGCCTTTTTAGACCATGCCTAACAGTCAATAGAGAGTTTAACACAAATACATAATTGCATTCTATTTCTTTGCTTTGTTTTTATTACGTTCATAACAGAAAAGCTACGTTCTATTTCTGCATTACTAAGCGGTAGGATTAGAAAATTAAACACAAAAGATTGTAGTTCTTCAAGCGGATTTTCGTTAAGAGCATTTCTAAGCTTTCTTACGTCTACCCAAAACTTTATTGTAGAGGTAGTTCTCTTCCATGGGTATGCGTGTAGTTTTTTCCATTGCATTTCTAAAATAGGGATTTCCTCCGTGTTAAAGGGGTCCTTTTCATCCTTGAAAGTGTCAAATATTTTTGGCTTGTTTACAGAAAAAAATTCAATATTTTTTAAAGATTGAATATTCTGCGGTAAGCGTTGGCGGAGTTGCTCAATTAACTTGATAATAAAGTTCTGAAAAATTTTACAAATACACCGTGAAAAGGACGGAAGTAAAATATTGTGAACCTCAGAGCGAGAAAAATATCGCAATATTCACATTGAACGTACAGCACTAGTTTGCTATTCATCAAACCGATTCAAATATCGCGATACATATTGACAGTGTAGCGTATGCCAGTGGTCATTTGTGAATTCAGATAGTAAAATGTTCAACAACCCAATGTATGGCAGAGTTGCTTTTGCACACTGCGAAAACCTTATTGATCAACCTAGCATATGAATGCACCAATAATTGATAAAATAAGGAAGGCATGCCAGACTATCAACTTGTGTATAGTTTGATAATCATAAGGATCAGTATACACTTTCAAGTTTTCATAAACTCACAGATGACTCATTAGCTTAAAATGATAAACTGATGTGCAAAATAAAGAAATTAAGAAAAATAGCTAAAAAAAAGCTAAGCTATTAAAAAAAAAAGCTAACAAAAATAGCTAATAGCTAAACGCAAATATCTGTAGCTAAACGCCAAAAGGTATAGCTAAATATAGCTACAAAATAGCTAAAGTGGCAACACTGTGCAGCAGTAATATTGTAGTTTATTTGGAAAAACAATCGAATTTAAAGTTTGTCCCTATTATTATTTCCAACTTAAATTATACATTTCGTTATTTTTATTCATAAAAATTAAATTATTATACAAAAACCACCCCAGAGTCATTGAAGCATGTCCTCTCCGTGTAAGCATCAATATATGGTAATTATTATTTGGTCTTGAAATGAAATAAATGGAGAATTGCAAAATTTTGTCCCTATTATTTTTTCCAACACTGTATATACATATATTTATTTTAAAGTGCCTTATATATATATAAATATGTACCTATGTAAATATATGTATGCATGTTTATTATCATACAAAATTAGCAAACGAATTTAAATTTACCCTTACATATGGATTTGTGTATATTCTTTAATATTTATTTTCTTTATTTTATATTTTAGTTTATGTAACAATTGTTTTTTGCTGTTAATAAAAAAGTTTCAACAATTTAAGGTGGAAATTAGTTTATTTATTCCATTCAGCCAGCGATATTAAGGTAACTAAATAAAATTAATATTGGAATAAGGATTGTGATTTGTAGATTTGGGGCAGGCGCGCCGGCGCGAAAAAGCACGCCGGCGTCGCCGCCGCCGCCGAAATGTTTTTGGAATAGCGCCGCCGCCGCCGCCGGAATCACTGTCGACGAATATGTCTAATACAAACTTAATATTTCATGCTGAATATCTCTGGAAGTGTTTCCCGTAGGATATCAAAACTTGGAGAGATAGGGATAGGGATAGGGAGATATCTCCGAAACCAATCGAGATATTGAATTTAATAGAATTACTTATTGCAGCACTCATCAGCACCTTTTATTTGGACCCTTGGTCCACATATTGGTCGATAACTCCAAAACTAGTTGAGCTATAGAAATAAGGGATATCTTAAATCTTAAAGTAGACATCTATAATAATAATAATAATAATACAATGGCGCTATTATAACTCTGACTAGTTTCATTCAATTACATCATTCCAATTCTTAGTGACCCGCGCACAAACATAAGGGCAGACAGACAGTCAGACCGACAGAAATTTTAAAAACAGTTAATTTGGATTCCTCCGGCTCCTTTTTTTATTTTCTGTATATCTGCAATGTACAGAGATCAACGGTTACAATTTTATTATATGTAGAGATACTCAGTTTTCGCACGTGTAACGTTAGCAGTGCTTTGTGTGACGTAGGCAGTGCCTTATTTTATGTTAAATTACGTTAAAAAATCCTAAAGATTTTGGTAAAGCGGTATGCCATGACCTTGTGATATCCTTGCTATATAACATGAAGTAAAATTGGGATGATTGTCTCAGCAAGTTCGCAGAAATTAAACCAAACATGATCTGTATCTTGATCTCACTTCCAAATGATGTAACGTTAGCAGTGCGTTTCACGCGCTTATAACTTTTACGGTATGGTAGCCATCAGACTAATTTTACTCTTAAAACAAGTAAGAGCGCGGCTGTCTTCGGCCGTACCGAAGACTTCATACCTTTCATGAATGGAGAAATGAAAAGTTACATTATCTGTTATTGTTTAATTTATATTTTCAATTCTGTGGGTCATTTATGCAAAGATTCCTTAGAAAAAGAAGTGTAATGATTTAAATGGAGAAGTTATACCCTAAAATATATATATCTGAATAATCGGTTGTATGGCAGCTATATGTTATAGTGATCCGATCTTGACAAATTTCGGTGAAATTATTTAGGTCCATATGGGTATCAATACTTCAAAGTTTCATGCCCTTAGCTATTTAAACGGAGAAGTTATACCTCAAAATGTCCATATCTGAACAATAGGTTGTATGGCAGCTATATGTTATCGTGGTCCGATCTTGACAAATTTTGGTGACATTATTTAGGTCCATATGCGTACCAATACTTCAAGGTTTCATGCCCCTAGCTGTTTAAATGGAGAAGTTATACCTCAAAATGTCCATATCTGAACAATCGGTTGTATGGCAGCTATATGTTATAGTAGTCCGATTCGGCCGATTCCGACAAATGATCAGCTTCTCCTAAATACAAAATCACATTCCGAATTTCAAGCAGATATCTTAAAAACTGAGGGACTAGTTTGCGATCAAACAGACAGACAGACAGACGGACATGGCTTAATCGACTCAGCTCATGATCCTGATCATATTGGTATATATTTTGGTAGGTCTACCACGCCTCCTTTTGGTACTTTCACCATTCGTGTTTCGGCACAAAGTTATAATACCATTTCATTCCCATGAAAGGTATAATGAAGGTATAGGTCTACCTGAGCATAAGTAACAGAACCTTGGACGTTTCTAACATTTTTGTTATTATTTCGTATAAACTAAATAAAAACTCCATGCGAATGTAACGTTAGCAGTCAGAAAATTGACCATATGCATATCATAAAAAAGTTTTTAATTACCTTTTCAACGCTGTACTTTAATTTAAAATCGGTTAAGTACTTTTCGAGATATTCGCTTTTTAAAATTTGGAAAATTTCATCGTTATCACCCTCTAGCACCATTAATATCTTCGAGCCCCCCAAAAAAATTATATCTCTGAAATCAGGAAAAAAGGCGGACCACGTCCATTAATTTTTTTTTTGTCTAGCTTAACGGGCCGTATTCTGCACTTATGGCCTTTTTTTAACAAAGGAGTAATATCCAGAAAAAAGCGCTGTAGGTACATACACTTTATATATTTGATTATATTGAGTTAGAATTTGTTTATTACAACTAACCTCAAAGCTGGTATAGATATTGCGATATATCGGAAACTCACCTCTTTTTACCATTCATATAAAAAGAGCTTAGTGTGAAGGCAGATTAATATTGATTAGTAGTAAACTACGCGCCACAATCCTAAAATTAGCGCCTTTTGTTTACTTTGGTGGTAATTATCTAGTTTACGGTGCATCGACTAAAACTGCTCCGATTTTTACAAATGGGGTATCAATCGACGCGTTTCGATCTCAGGAACACAAATCCGAATAACAAATTATTAACAAAAAACTGTTTGCACAATGCAACTTTTTTGCTTGGTTATTACACATAGACCAACACATAAATGCAACTGATTTCTTTATCATAGTATCACACATACCTTATATTTACTAAATAACACACAAAAAGTTGCAATATTTTATCATTAAATACTATATTTTAATAAAAACCAAAGTAAACAAAAGGCGCGAATTTAAGGACTGTGGCGCGTAGCGTTGCCACCAATTTTACTACTAATCAATATTAACCTGCCTTCACACTAAGCTCTTTTTATATGAATGGTGAAAAGAGGTGAGTTTCCGATATATCGCAACATCTATACCACCTTTGAGGTTAGTTGTAATGTACTCAATATAATCAAATATATAAAGTATTATTACGAAAATAGCTTACAACCAAATTATAATAAAAACAAAATTGAGTAGCATACTCAATAAACTATACTGCCTAGTTGAATATTTCGGTTGGGGAATGATAATCCTCAGACGAAATTAATTTGGAATGAAAGACCAGAAAAAAAGGTTTAATGAGTAAATTGGAATGGATTTATTAATAGGATTTTTCTGATGCACATATGTAAATTGGAAAATATGTATATATGGATTTTGTATATGTGTATTTAAAACATAGGAGTTTTGAGGGATGAACTTACCGCTGTGGTTGGATAATCGCAAGTGACTTTTGACAAAAAAAAAAGAAAAGCGCGCTGACCGGCAGAAAATTTAGCTTTCGTTGGGTCAACGGTTTTATACATATATGTGCGTGTGTACATGCATACGTTGCAAGGTATATATGCATGTATAAGTGCACATGCATTAGGGGTGTCCGAAATATTTAGACTCCTGGTCTAAACACTAGTTTTATTTATGTTCTTATAATTTGTATGGGAAGACAATTTTTATAGGGGCGTCAGAATGAATACTTTTCCGTCAATCCAGCAATCCGTTTAACTAACAGCAGAGTGGAATTACATGTATTTGAATGACGATCGAGACATGCAGTACTTCAACTTTGCCGTAACAAATATATGAAATTGAAGTATGTGTCAGTTAAACGGAGCTGGATTGCCGGAAAACTATTCATTCTGACGGGCCCAGGGGAGCCGTTGTGGGATTGGAAATTTACTTTTCTCGTAGTTAATGAAAATATGTATCACTTTATTTCCTAATTTTTAAGGAAATTATTATATAGCTCATAATCTCTGAAATAAATCATTCCATTTGATGTTAATTTTTGTTTAATATTATGTTATTAATAAAACAACTTATTACAGCAAAACAAACGCCTATTTGTTTCATTCAATTATGTTTTGTTACTTTTTAGAAACGAAAACGGCATAAATGTCACACCCATGATACAATTATACAGGTAGTAGCATGGTCGCCGTCAAAAGACCCGGAACACGAATTATCTAAAGAAGGATATCGCAGTAGATAAGCTGATTGGAATTGTGTATGTATACTAAAAAGTACGAATGTCAAACAAAACCAATTGGGAAAAATTTTACCTTGAAATTCATTTCTCTCCTCTTTCACATTGACATTTTTAAAGAAAACACACACATAAAAACGGAAGTAATATAACATATATATATATAATAATATATTTGGATAAACCATGACCCGGAAGCAAGGCAGATCCAGGAAGGTAGGCGCATAGGCGAATTCAGAAATTTCTCATGTATTTTGGTATTGTGATTGGTAGAGTGTGATGCAAAAATAATATTTTGCCTTCGTTAAAATCTGAACTCGCTAGGGACTCGCCCATTTCTATTGACCATGCTGTGAATTCGCTTTGATTTTGACATTACACTCTACCTTTGTAAATAAAAAAACGAAGTTTCTGAATCCGCCTATGCGCCTACTTCCTTAGATCTGCCTTGCCAGGAAGTAAACAAAACGAAAGTTTGACAATCAAAAGAATTTAATAATGAAAAAAAAAAAATCAGCTGTTATTATGCTACTACCTGTATAGTTGTATCATGGTCACACCAAGACCAATCTATATCTTCTTCTTGATTGGCGCTTAACCGTCTAGACGATTCTGCTTCTGTTTCGTGCAGCATGGCGCCACTTGGGAACACCTAGGGAGGCAGCATCGCTGTCCATCTGATTTTCCCAACGCAGTGGAGGTCTCCCTTTTCTTTTGCGTTCAGCGGGTTTCGATAGAAATGCTTTCTTGGCCGGAGCGCCTTCGTCCATTCTCACGACATGACCTGCCCAACGCAGCCGCTGGATCTTTATTCGCTGAACAATGTCGATGTCTGTGTAAAGCTCGTACAGCTCATCGTTAAATCTCCGTCGATACTCGCCCACGCCAACGCGCAAAGGTCCATAAATCTTACGAAGAACTTTTCTCTCGAATACTCCAAGTGCCATCTCATCTGATTTTGAAATTGTCCATGCTTCTGCGCCGTACATGTGGGCTGGAACGATGAGCGTCCTGTAAAGTGTGATTTTTGTTTGTCGAGAGAGGACTTTACTTTTCAGTTGCCTGCTTAGTCCGAAGTAGCATTTATTGGCAAGCGTGATTCTTCGTTGGATCTCCGTGCTGACATCATTCTTGGTGTTAATGGTGGTTCCCAGATAGACGAAGTCCTTAACAGTTTCGAATTTGTAGCTATCAACATTGACGTGGCTGCCAAGGCGTGCTGTTTCTTTGTGTGATGACAGGAGGTACTTCGTCTTGTCCTCGTTGACCGCCAAACCCATTTTCTTAGCCTCTTTATGCAGCTTGGAGAAGGCAGAACATACGGCGCGAGTGTTAGTGCCAATGATGTCGATATCATCGGCGTACGCCAGCAGTTGCACACTCTGTGATATAAGATGATTCCTGTATGGTTAAGTTCTGCAGCTCGTATTATCTTTTCCAGCATCAAATTGAAGAAGTCGCACGAAAGAGAGTCACCTTGTCTGAAACCTCGTTTGGTCTCGAACGGCTCGGAGAGGTTCTTCTCAATTCTGACGGAGCTGGTGGTGTTAGTCAACGTCATTTGGCATAGCCGTATAAGTTTAGCTGTGAAACCAAATTCAGACATTGCGGCATATGGGCAATTCCTATTCGTGCTATCAAAAGCGGCTTTAAAATCGACAAAGAGATGGTGTGTGTCGGTTCCTTTTTCATGGGTTTTTTCCAGTATTTGTCGTATTGTGAAGATCTGGTCGATGGTAGATTTACCAGGTCTGAAGCCACACTGATAAGGTCCAATCAGATTGTTGACGATAGGCTTCAGTCTTTCGCACAATACACTTGCTAGGAGCTTATATGCGATACTCAGGAGGCTTATCCCACGATAATTGGCGCGTACTGTGGAGTCTCCTTTTTTGTGGATTGGGCAGAGCACACTTAAGTTCCAATCGTCGGGCATGCGCTCGTCCGACCATATTCTGCATAGGAGTTGATGCATGCTCCTTATCAACTCTTCGTCACCATGTTTGAATAGCTCGGCTGGCAAGCCGTCAGCACCCGGAGCCTTGTTATTCTTAAGCCTAGCTACTGCTATTCGCACTTCGTCATGATCAGGTGGTGGAACAAGCCTACCATCATCTGCTATTGGGGATTCGGGTCGTACATCTTCTCCTTCCACACTTTCACTGTTGCCATTATCTAGCAACGAGGAGAAGTGATCCCTCCACAACTTAAGTATGCTCTGGACATCAGTTACCAGATCACCGTTATCATTCCGGCAGGAATTTGCCCCGGTCTTGAAACCTTCAGTCATCCGCCTGATTTTTTGATAGAATTTTCGAGCATCGTTCCTACCCGCCAGCATCTCAAGCTCTTCACACTCGCGCCTTTCAGCCTCCCTTTTCTTCTTTCGAAAAAGGCGCCTCTCTTCCTTCTTCGCCGTTCGATAACGCTCCCATACGCTTCGCGTTGCGCCCGCACACAATGTAGCCCTGTAGGCGGCGTTCTTTCTTTCCGAGGTATCGCGGCATTCCTTGTCGTACCAGGTGTTTTTGTGGGCTCGCTTGTATCCTATAGATTCCTCAGCGGCGATACGAAGTGAACGAGCGATGTGTTCCCATTCCTCAGATACATCGTTTGGTGAAGGGTTGCTCTCAGAGAGCAGGAGTGAGAGCCGAGTGGTGTATTCATTGGCTGTCTGCGTCATGTGCAGCCTTTCGACTTCAAACTTTCCTTGCTGTCCTGTTGGCACATTCTTTGCTGCACAGAGGCGGGTGCGTACCTTGGCTGCTACAAGATAGTGGTCGGAGTCGACATTGGGACCACGGATTGTGCGCACATCTAGGATGCTGGAGCTGTGTCTGCCGTCGATCATGACGTGAACAATTTGATTTCGCGTTTTTTCTATATACAGGTCGTCTTATGTGAAGGAGAATAGGTGATTACAGTTAGACGGCGGTTTTCAAAAATGTCAGAAGCAGAGAAAACGCCAGCGAACACACAACCGTACATACAAACACACAACCGAAAACACACGCTATTTCAACGAAAAACACGTGCAAGAATGCAAAATCAAAACAAAAGACGATAGTTTGACATAAGCTACAAACTCGCTGAAGAAGAGCTACTCTCCCTTGCATGGACCTCTATAGTTAGGTTATGGGTCACACCAGTTTTTCTAATATGATTTCCTTAAATTTACTTATCCCACTAATTAGTGATAATTCTTACTAATTGCTCACATTTCACAGCTAATTCGTGTTTCTTTATACGCTCTCTTCACATGCGGGAAACCCAGATAGCCGGCATGCGTCCAATTCCCGCAAGCCGAAGAGACTTGTTTTTGAAGCCGGATTCATCAAAAAATAAAATTGTATATTTGTTTCTTATTAAACTAGAAGCTAGCTGCCAAGTGAGCAAAACGGAAAGAATTACGCTCATAAAGAGCGAAACGAACAGAAAATCAAGAAACGAAAAAATAGTAAAAATTAACGATTAATAATTTAAATGCTATTTTTTCCTGTTAATGGTTATCTATTATCTATTATATAAAAATAAGTCGCGTTTTCCTCCCTGACGCTATAACTCCAGAACGGCTGGACTGACTTAAATGAAATTTTGCACGTACTTTTCGATTGAGCCCGACATGGTTTATGGCCCAAAAAAAAGTATAAGAATCCCGGAAGGTTTTGGAGATATTCCACAAAATGTGGACCAGGGTAATCCTATAACGGGTTCGTACGATATGGGTATCAAATGAAAGGTGTTGACAAGTGCTTGAACATGGTGCAGTTATTGGTCCCATATAAGACCCCGTATTCGAGGTATTTCCGGAAATATGATTGACCCCAGACGGGTTTTCTACAAAATGGGTATCAAATAAAAGGTGTTGGTGAGTATTTAAAAAAGAGGTGATTTTTAAGACCCTATGCGACCCGTTTTCCGAGATATCGACCAAAATGTGGACCAGGGGTCACCCTAGAAGGTGTGGAGGGATAGGATAGGCATAGGGATAGGGCTAACTATTCATAAATAGCTAATAATAAAGGAACCTATTATTAGATCACCAAAAATGTATTGTATATTTTTAATATTTTATTACAAAATTGTAAGTTGTTCTCTTTTGTAAAATTGAAAATCTAATAATATAAAATTTTATTTTTTTGATTTTCACAAATTTCAATGAGTAAAAGATAGAATAATATTTAACAATAATTAAAAGAAATTATTTAAAAAAGTAATTCCTACAATAAGGTGATTGGAATCGTGTATGTTTACTAAATTGTATTCCGCCAATCATGGCGAAGAAGGTTCACGTAGAATGTCAAACAAGGCGAATTGGAAAAAAAAATTTCTATGTGCTTTGACATATATAATGAAACAAGAAAAACATGAAAACGGAAGTAATATAACCTCTATTTGGATAAACCTTGGCAAGTGAGAATCTATCGATTGACGTCATTATGTCGTCACTCAGTCGAAAACATTGATACACGGGAAAAACTATATTCATGTCACATCTATAGTTATGGATAATCCTGTCTGTTAGCATGCGTTCAATATTCCATCAAACCATCAATGTGTATCGCGATCCAGTATCGTGATTTTGATTGGTAGTGTAACAGGGGTCTATAAATGATCCCGTCCCAGCCCGAGGGCCTCGGTGCAAAATATTTTTTTCGTTAGCTCCGCCGCTGGTCCGCTCCCATAATTTTTTTCTCTTAGTACCAAATTTTGTGGTCCGAGATCAGCAACGAAGACAATAAAAACAACAACAACAATAATAATAATAATACAACAATATTAGAACAGCAACAACAACCGAAAAAATAAAAATACAAAACCAAAAATTATAAAAAACTATAGCTGCATTTTAAGCTTTGACAGTAGGCGGCGCTATAGTTTGTATTGTATAAAAATGTCTATTTCTTTATATTTTTGTTATTTACGATAGTGAGATTACCAAGCAAGAAATGGAATAAAACCCGATTTCGAAACTGTTTACACAGCAATCCATTAATGTTTATGAGTGCTCGTTACTCACGCCGTCCTTTTTTTGCTCTGGCTCCGCTCCACCACCCAATAAAAAAGCGTGTTTCGATTATCCCAACCCGTGATATTTGATATCATGAGAAAAATATCACGGGAAATTCAACCATGGTATTACATTCACAATAGTCTTCTATGAGAAGTGAGTTTAAATTTAGGTTTCTAGTTTTTTTTTTCAGTATTTTATTTTATTCAGATAAAAAATGAATTAATTCGAAATTGAAGCAAGTAAAGCAAAGCGACAACAGTCGTACAAAGAGTGGAAAGAATATGACCAACATGCTAATTCACAATGAAGTCAGTTCGAATTTTAAGCCGCAGCGCCCAAGAAAACCAAAAACTCTATGTAATTTGACGTACAAGAAATGCTCGAGAAAAATTTCTTTTGTCATATTTTCTTTTGCAGTACGCAGTTCTAAAGAAATTCTACTACTTTTTATTTAAGATTTTTTAGAAAAAGTGCACAACTGAACTCTGGTTCTGCCATGAAATAATGAATTTTCTATTATTTCTTCAAGGTAAATAAACTCAAATGTGACATTTCGTTTGAAAATATAATTACTTTCCTACTACCATTTCAAAGCTCAAGAAATAATGCAATTTTTTTCTTGAGCGTTTTCTTGAGAGCTGCGGAGAGGCCTTTGTTTTCTTAAAGATGTGCTCTCTCTGTGTGGCAAATTTCTCAAGATATCACGATATCTCGGCAAAAAGATTAGACAGAGAGAACAGCCTTACTGATTCTGTTTAGCCTATTAAGCTGGGTATCCACATCATAAGAAATTGCTCAAGAAAAAATTTGCATTTATTTCTTAAGTAATTTTGACGTTTCATTTTTTCTTGAAGAAATATATACAATCGTATATATTTCTTGGCAAAACCAGCGTTGCCAACCCCATTTTTCGTCAAAATTTGTAATAGATTTTCTTGTGAAGTGGATACTGCCTAAAGAAAATTTGACACAAGAAAATTTCTTGACTATTTCTTGAGCGTTTTTTATATGGAGTTTTATCATTTCTTGTGATGTGGATACCCGGAATTCCTCTCACACCCCGAAAACACAACAGCAACCACATGGCAAAAAAGTTCTGAACTCGAACGATGAATCCGCCTTTAGCTCCTCCGCTCTTTGCTCCGGTCCGGGCCCTATTCAGCCCATTATCTTAACGAAAAAATTTAAATTAAACCGAACTTACGGACAAATCTTCTGTCGAATCTAAATTAATCGTCTGCAAAGTTAATCGTGTGAAATTTTAATTAAAAACTGAATATCGTGCGGTGTCGTTCTGTGTGCAAAAAACATTTCAGTAATTAAAAACTGAATATCGTGTGGCGTTGTTCTGAACAATTCGCGTTTATAACGTGTGCAAAAAACATTAAAAACTGAAAAGATATCGTGTGGTGTCGTTCTGAACAATTCGCGTTTATAACGTGTGCAAAAACATTAAAAACTCAAAAGATATCGTGTGGTGTCGTTCTGAACAATTCGCGTTTATAACGTGTGCAAAAAACATTAAAAACTCAAAAGATATCGTGTGGTGTCGTTCTGAACAATTCGCGTTTATAACGTGTGCAAAAAACATTAAAAACTCAAAAGATATCGTGTGGTGTCGTTCTGAACAATTCGCGTTTATAACGTGTGCAAAAAACATTAAAAACTCAAAAGATATCGTGTGGTGTCCTTCTGAACAATTCGTTTATAACGTACATTCTTGATTTTTTTTTTTTAAAACTGCCAGCACAGCAACAGTCCCAGAATTTCGATTGTGTTCCCATAAATTAAGGCCCTTGGCCACTTAAAATCTGGAATGTCAAGCAGTGTATATGTGTGAGTGTCAGGTACCCTGCAAAAATTCCGAGTACTCCATTCGCTAATCCATGGAGTGCTCGCTATGGACCAACCGATTACTTCATAACTTGCCACATTTCATACAAAAAATATGGTCAATTTAACATTGCATGTCATTGTAATGGAGTATATACTCCAGTCCCGCATAACAATCAAATTAATCCATGGAGTACCTACATTGGATTAATGTATGTATGTAGTTATGTATAGATACACATATCGTCGTCATCGCGATAAACGTTTGGTTTTTGTTATGTTCGGCTAACTACGAACCGATGCAGATACACGAATCGGTAGGTTGGGCCATGTTAGTGGTCAAGTACTCCAACCTACTACAAATGGAGCATATAATCCAATGATTTTTGCAGGGATGGATTAATTTGATTGTTATGCGGGACTGGATTATATACTCCATTGCAATGACATGCAATGTTAAATGGACCATATTTTTTGTATGAAATGTGGCAAGTTATGGAGTAATCAGTTGGTCCACACTCGCACATAAACACTTACACCCGTATTGCGAGTGTCGATTGTGATAGATAATCGGTTATTGATCGACCAAAGAGCATGTAAATATAATGCTCCTGGATTGATGAACAGTCGATTATCTATCACAGTCGACACTCCCAAAGGGGGTGTTGCACTACTACTTTACAGTACAGCTGTGTACAGTTTTGCTGTGCTGTTGATTTTTTAATTTTGCAACGAAAATCAAATTCAAAGCAGGGCTGCACATTAAAGTAATTATTTTTTTTTATTAATAACCGAAATAAAATTTTGTTTTGAATTGAACTTTGAAAAATTTTATGGTAAAATACTTAAAACAAAAAATAATTGGATTTTTACTAATTAGAAAAATTGTTTTGGTGTTTGGCTCGGACCGTGGTTTGAACCCGAGACCTCTGGCATAGCAGGCGAGCACTCTACCCACTGCACCACAGCGGCCACGTTAATGGAAAAAATTTTGATAATTTTTATTTCTCGTATTAAACAAAATAAAATTGCTTTGTTTATATCGATGTGCAGCCTTGATTCAAAGTAAATAAAAAAAGGTGGAAAGTAATTTCAAACCATGGATCTAACTACTTCCGAAGAAAAATCGTTGGAAAATTTATTAATATCCCATTTCATTTGATACCAATATCGTCCAAAAATATTCATAGAAATACATAGCTTTGATTTTTATATATATACATATAAGATATAAGAATAGAAGATTTCCAATGATTTATCTTCGGAAGTAATGAGATCAGGTTTAAAAAATAATTACTCTGTTCTTAAAAAAAATAAAAAATTATTAAAAAAAAAAATAGGATGAGTTGCGAAAGTTGTAATTTTACAATGACGGAGTTCGTTAGGCTGAGTGAGGAGGAAATATTTGAGTTCCTCCAAGCTCACGGGGCCTTGGCGACGACCAGGCTATGTCCTGAGTGTGGCGAGCGGTGCCGGACTTACGAAAAGTCCTGGATTTGCCGCAAAATTAAAACAATAACCGTAAACAAAAAGAAGCGCAGGGTGCAGTGTTCCTTCAAAGAAACAATAAATAAGGGCACTTTTTTTTCCGGGTCTCACCTCACCTACAAGCAGGTTTGTCACCTTGTAGTAATGTTCATTGCGACAAACTACTCAAAATCGTTGTCGCTTCAAAGCGAAGTTGACATTGCTAGCCAGACGTGTAGCGACTGGGTTAGCTTCCTACGGGCAGCGTTGCCGTTGAAAAATTTTCGTGATGGCTAGATTCGATTTAATTTGTGGCTAAAAATGGCTAAAAAATTTGGTTTGTGGCTAAAAATGGTGGCTAAAAAATTTTGTTTCAAATTACCATGTTTTAAATTTATTTTTAAAATTCAGGCACAAAACTATTGCAAACAATATATCAATATATCAAGCAAGCATTTGCTTTTGCTTAAGATTTCAGACCTTTTACTCAAATTTTGAAATTTGGTTCATACAAATTAATGTCAAATTTTTAAAATTTTGAGTAAAAGCATTTGCTTGATTTTATTAATACGGCCCATTATGTCGTCATCACTAATTGACTCTTACTCTTCATAAATTAATTCTTTCTTCATTAATTTAATGAGATCTTCTGTTATTTTAAATTCATTGCAACATTGTTTTACATTCTTTAAGCCATTTCTTATAGTTAAAATTCAACATTGGGTTCTTTCCTCTTCGGCGTTGCTAAGTGGTAGAAGTAGCAAACAATATACAAAGTCAGTTAGATCCTTATACGGACTTTCATCGACAGCCTACTATTCCACTAGCGAGTACCAACGGGCATTTATCGATAGTTGCGTTAATTGTTTTGTTTTTTAACACTTAAGGCCCTTGGCAACTTACAATCTGGATTGAGAGGAAGTGTATATGTGTGAGTGTCGGGTGATTGACGCAAATATCAAAAATTTTTGATTTTCGTCGCCGCGAGCCGACAAGTACGTGTAGCACGACGGCTGCCGATTGCACTAACACACAAAAAACAATCAAATTTGACTAACTCACTCAAAAAAACACTCAAACTGGCAATCCAGATTGTAAGTTGCCAAGGGCCTTTAAATCGATTTGTGATAATCGCTGAATTGAATTAGCGTTACCACATCTTTCCTATGTGCAAAATTATGGTTTATTGCAAGCGGTGGCTAAAAACGTGGCTAGTGGCAAAACCCAAATTTTGGTGGCTAAAAAAACACGGCGGTGGCTAAATCTAGCCACCAAATGGCTAAAACGGCAACGCTGCCTACGGGAAGTGTTGATCGAATGGTCGTTTAAAAACAGCGACAATCTGCTAGGTGGGCCCGGAAAAATTGTAGAAATTGACGAGGCCAAAATGGGGAAAAGAAAATATAACCGTGGCAGGGTTATAAGTGGTCAGTGGGTGTTTGGTGGCATCGAGCGTGGCACAAGAAAAATGTTTGTGGTCCCAGTAGCTGATCGCACACGCGAAACGCTACTTGAAGTTATAAAAACCAGAGTAGCGCCTGGGACCACCATTTTAACCGACTGCTGGAGGGCGTACGATACGCTGGAGGAGCATGGCTAGCAACACTTCACGGTGAATCACAGCGAAAATTTCGTGGACCCCATAACTGGCGCACACACACAAAATATTGAAAGAGGGTGGCGTGATTTGCGGTCAAAAATCCCTAAATATGGCCGGCGGGAGGAAAATTTTGAAGGGTACATAGCCGAATTTGTTTTCGACCGGATGTACCCTAGTGTTGGTGAAAGGGTGCACCACATTTTTAAGGCCATAGCCGATACTTATCCGCCTTCCCAATAATCACGTTAGTAAATTGTTCTTTGAAAAATTTAAAAATTTAACATTTTCCCTCCTTATATACATACGCTAGTAAACTAACGTAATATTATAAATCTTTTTTCTGCCCTCTAGGACAACGATTCATGTTTTATTTATGCATACATACATTGCCAACACAGAAAGGATATCAATGCACACGCATGTACATCCGTGATTGGCAGCATACATACATACATCTACATACATGCATACAATGCTTTTTCCAAATTGTTTTTTGAAAAAAAACACCAACTTATCTAAATTTAGGTTCTTTTTTTCAAATTGATCTTCATCAAAATTTTATAGAATTTTAGCCTCCTAATTGGAATTAAGTTCATTTGGCAAACTGAAATATGATAGAAAATCGACTTAAGTTGCTAATTAGGTTGGTTTTTCAAAAGCATATTGAAAAAAAAATATGTCACCTAAATTAAATTAGGTTATTTTTTCAAGAGGAAATCTTGCAATTCTTCTTATCACTTCTATCTTATCTTAAGTTAAGTTGCTTTGGTAAAAGCATTTGTGAAAAATATAGACTTAAGATGATTTTCGATTCATCATATCTCCTGAACCCGAAATGATATCGTAACACCGATTAGACAGAAAGAAGCGTATTTTAAAATGTATATTTATGATAAAAAAAAAGCTGAAAAACCACCTAGGTCGACTTAGGTTGTTCTTTCAAATGTCCACAGATACATCTGTTGCCACAAGGCATAATCGCCTAAGTCGTGAAATGATTCGAGATAAATTGCTTTTTATATTAGGCGCATTTCTGTCGTACCCAAGCATGAAAAGAATACTCGCTTATTCATAAAATTACCTTCAAAGCAACAACACCAACTCGACTATTTTTAAAATAGTCGAGTTGGTGTTGTTGCTTTGAAGGTAATTTGATGCATAAGCGAGTATTCTTTTCATGCTTGGGTACGACAGAAATGCGCCTATTATACTAGCAAATACCCGTCCCGCTTCGCAGCGACGAAAAATGTTTTTATGTTGTAATGAGGGTTTCCATCTACATTTTCCTCTCTCTTTCTTTTTCCTTTACCTTTACTTTTACCTTTACCATTACCTTTACCTTTACCTTTATCTTTACCTTTACCTTTACCTTTACCTTTACCTTTACCTTTACCTTTACCTTTACCTTTACCTTTACCTTTACCTTTACCTTTACCTTTACCTTTACCTTTACCTTTACCTTTACCTTTACCTTTACCTTTACCTTTACCTTTACCTTTACCTTTACCTTTACCTTTACCTTTACCTTCACCTTTACCTTTGCCTTTACCTTTACCTTTACCTTTACCTTTACCATCTATCACCATCCGGGCCCACTACTTGAACCATCCCTGAGAAACCGACTTAAAAAATAACAATGAAAATATCTGTATGTTGAAGCCCTGCTCGACATCTTTCATTTGCTACCAATATCGCTCGGAAATATTCAGGGGTCATCCGGGTCCACGTTTTGACCCATATCTCGGGACCCGGCCTAGCCATCGCAATGAAAATAACTCTATGTTAAAGGCCTGCTCAGCAACTTTCATTTGATACCAATATTGCTCAAAGACTTGCTGGGTCACTCTGGGTCCACATTTGTGCCTATATTCCGGGAAGTTCCCACTTTTCGGAAAGTCTGTATACCCTATCACCAGCGCATATACCATATGAATCTACTGTGAAAATTTCATAAAGATCGGTTGATTACTTTGGGAGTCCATAAATAACACACACACACACACACACATTCATTTTTATATAATAGACTAGCATACCCGAACGGGTATAAATGTAGACTAATTGTAGCCCAATTGTTCCCTAAAGGGTATAAATGTAGACTAATCGCTTTCATCCCGAACGGGCATAAATGTACATTAATCGCTTTCATTCCGAACGGGTACAAATCTAGATTCCTTAAATGTAGAAATTTTACAAAAATATGCAATGTATTAAAAAAATTCTAGAACAACCGGTAAAACGAATTGAACACCCTTTCTTTTAATAACAATCTATATATATCTATATATATAAGGATGAAAGTTTGTTTGTTTGTTTGTTTGTTTGTATGTTTGTTCCCTATGGACGCCGAAACTACCGGGCCGATCACATTCAAATTTTGACACAATGATCACCTGGTATTAGATTGAAATTATGACCACATTTAATTCTGGTATCTCAACCCTTTCCCGAGATATAGGCCAAAATATGGACCCAGATTCCTCCGAAATATTTTTCTGCATTATTGGTATCAAATTAAAGTTATCAATCAGAGCTTCAATAGAGAGTTCATTCCGTTCCAATTTTCCAGTCGGTTCTCCAGATAGAGACCAAAACGTGGACCCGGATGGCCCCAAATATTTTTTCTTAATATTGGTATCAAATTAAAGGTGCTGATCAGGGTATCCATATATATTTTACACTATACGGATATCTCGATCGGTTCCCGGGATTGAGGCCGAAACATGGACCTAAATAGCCCCCGAAATATTGTTGGCCATTATTGGTATCAAATTAAAGGTATCAATCAGAGCTTCAATAGAGATTTCTTTCCATTCCAATTTTCCAGTCGGTTATCCAAAATATATTAGTAATCATGATGTACACCGATATGTGCACCGGATGGCTATGGAAAGTTGTTGATAAGGAACGTGAGACGGGGAGAGAGCGATAGGGGGAACGGGAAATGCTGACTGGTGGGGAGACCGATAGGGGAGGGAGTGGCATAGTGTGATTTGTCGCAGCGAAGTGTGACGGGTATTTGCTAGTGATGAATAATAATTTTAACAAAATGTTGTATACAATATCCTATGAAAAAATTCTTTACATTACGCTCATATAATGCATACTCAAAACTTACAATTTTTTTAAATTTATTTATTGAAATTTTTTTACAAAAGTAAAACATTATATAATCTTTATTTAAATATGCATGAACATTTACAATTTTTTAAAGATTGTTATTAAAAATTGCCTTGGCTAACAACTTGGAAAAGTCTACATTTGTACCCGTTGGGGATGAAAGCGATTAATCTACATTTGTACCCATTCGGTATGAAAGCGATTGATCTACATTTGTAGCCGTTCGTTATGAAAGCTATTGATCTACATTTGTACCCGTTGGGGATGAACCATTAGTCTCTTGATAGGACATGCTCGAACAAATGCGATCAATTCGCTCCATACAAAGGGATGTATCGGACTAATCGCATTTTTGCAGGGCACCGCCACCCAAATAGTAACGACGTCGGCTGCGCTGACTGCGTCAACTGCGGGCAAGCTTTAATAAGGGAATAGAATACGGAATATGTATTATTTTAGTTTATTTCATACCTAGGGACACGATATCGAATCAAAAGCATCGATCTGGTACTCATTTAAAATATCGGTTAAAAAGAATCGCGAACCCGATAATATCGAAACTAAACTACTCGATACTCAAAGTATCGGTATCGAAAGCGGTAATTTTCTAGAAGATGCAACCTTAAAATTTCCTCTAAAATAGTTAAAAGAGGTACCAATCGACGCGTTCTGACCTCTAGATTATGAATTCGAAAGCGGAGGTAAAAGATTTTTCCACATTTAAAAGATATTTATTAAAACGGTTTAAAGTTGCACCGTCTTCTAGAAAGTTACCAAAAACGCAAGAAAACTGCATACTGAGGCATACGCATATCACTGTATTAGTGCTAGTTCCATGGCATAGTATGCCATGGCTGGTTCCAAAGTTTTGATTTTGACTTAAATCCTTTTCCAACTCATAAGAATAGTTCAAGCTGATTAAAAAATTATAGAAGTTCATTAAGTTCTTGAAAACACTTTTTACAAACCAACAGCTTTTACAAAACAACAGGTGTATTTAAAGCAATCACAGTTGTACAAAGATATTTGCAAAATATTTAGTATTTTGAAAAATAAACATCTTAAATAACATTAACAATTCATTTTTATTGAGATTATATGTATGTATCCATCATTGAATTTTTTTGGAAATTTGAATTTAAATTATCGAAACAAAAGAAAAAGATGAAACTCAAGTGGCAGAATAGCTGTGCATTCCATTTTATACAGAGAAGCCATTGCGCAGTATGATTTTTCTATCGGACTTCTTCTTTCCCCTTACGGCCAAAGCAGAAGCTTACAAGAGGCAAATTTAAAATTTGTATTTACATATATTTTATATTTTAAAAATAATTTATTTTATAGCTGTCAAATTGAAACAATTGTCAGAAAAAAGTGCCGAATGTCAAAAAACCTATCGAAATACAAGCTGGCTCATTGGTTTTTAACCGCCTAGATGGTATTTCGTTGGTTTTTTTCCAACATAGCTTACTCCCTTGCACCAACACAAAACTGTATTTGACCACCTCTTCCACACAAAAAACCTTGTAGAATATCAGGAAAAAACGTAGTGTCATATGGGCATTAATGGAAAAAATACCCTTTATGTTTATACCGTATGTTTAGTAAAGTGAGAGAAAAAAGATATTGACAATTTTTCGCTGAAATGACGATTTTTTATTTGCAAACGTCAAATTATCGTATGAAAATGAAAAACATATAATCCTATGTATATCTCCAGTTATCATTATTTCTATCGCATGGTAATTGCAAATTGTTAGCTAGTTTCAGTGGTAAGTGTGCGCCTCGTTTAATGTGAAAATCAATAAACAGATTTCGGTAACTTCATACAACTTCTTACAAAAAACCTTTCGAAGTAGCCCAATCCTGCAATTATTTCAGCACGTGGATCAGATCTATTTTTCGATATGTACCAGTGATGCAAAATTACTCGTGCTTGTGCATTTTTCGGCTCTTTAGGAAGCAGCTTGTCACTTCTGCACACTCGACCGATTTTCGGCACTATTTTGCGTTGCACAATTTTTTGGACAAATATGACACAATTTTAATTTTCCATCACTCAATGTACTCATTTGTTCGATACCGTGGTTGAAGTACTCGATACCAAAAAATATCGTTGCAAAAGAATCGAGTAAAAAGTATCGGTATCAAATGCAAAAAATATCGATTTGGTATCGTATCGTATCGAAATTCGTGTCCCTATTCATACCGCAAGTGAGGGTCTTGGTTGCGTCCATTCATTCTCGCTGTCCTCTACGGCCATTTTTATTTACTTATTATTTATAAAGGCCTTTATTATGAGTTTATGTAAAATAAATTGACTAAGAAAACAAATGAGCGCGTTTTCTTGTTAATGCAGGGTGCTTCCAATGAAAAATTGCCTAGATGTGAATTCATTACACCATACGAAATGGTGAGAATATCAACTTACCACGTAATCTTTTGTATTTTATAAATTTGCAGCATAACCTAACTATAGAAGGTCGATGCAAGGGAGAGTAGCTCCTCTTCAGCGTGTTTGTAGCTTATGTCAAACTATCGTATTTTGTTTTGATTTTGCATTCTTGTGTGTTCGGTTGTGTGTTTGTATGTAATCACCTATTCTGCTTCACATAAGACGACCTGTAATATATTGGTCTTGATTTGCAGAGACAAT